>MDKH01153476.1:0-20414 GCA_005239495.1 Nicotiana undulata | reverse complement strand
AGCCCCACTCGTCCAGTTCCGCAGGTGCGAGCCCCAGCTCGCAGGAGCGAGACCGCAGGTGCGATCCTCGAGCCGCAGGTGCGGTCCTCGAGCCGCAGGTGCGGTCCTCGAGCCGCAGGTGCGGATCCCCTGTAGGCCAGACTGTTTTTAAATGCAAAACTCGGGATTTCTTCATTCCCTTCATGCCAAAAACTCCATTAGAGACTTGTGAGCTTGGGAAGAGCACACCACGACCTAGCTACTGCTAAGGTAAGTTAATTCCTTCCTAATACTAGTTTCATGCATGAATTATTAATAGGGTTTACTACTAAATTAATGAAAAATCAAGAATTGGGTAGTAAATTTAGGGTTCTTGAGAAATTTGCGTATTGTCCATTTAATGCTATGAATTCAAGTAGAAACTTCATGTTAATGATCCTTAGGCTATGGGTGAGTGATTCCTTCGAGAGTTTTCGGGATTCGAGCGCGCGGGCCCGGGGTCGAATTTTTGTATTCTTGGTAGAATGATAGAAAATGTATAATTAGGCTTAGGGATTGGCCTATTGAGTAATTATTGATATTGATAAATCAATTATGTCTAGATATTATCGGTTCGGAAATGGATTCGAGAGGAAAGGCTGTGATTGAGGCTTGACTTGCATTTTTGGAGCCGAGGTAAGTGTTTGGCCTAACCTTAGCTTGAGGGAATAGGTATAGAGTCTTATATGCTATGTGTAATTCTGTCCAACGTATAGGTGAGGTGACGAGTACCTATACATTGCGGTCAAGCATGCCCGTGGGTCAATTGTGATGAATCATACCGTGTTCTTAACATTTTCTGTACTATGAGTAGTTAGTGATTTAGAAGTGATACATTGATGTCATTTCATGACGTGGGAAATTATCGAATTATTTGTTCAGTTGATGTTTTTACTGTTGAAATTGTATTTCTAAGCGAGTTTGGTTATAGCTGAGTCCTTTGCCTGGACGATAGAATTTTTTTGAGTATTTCTGTACACTTGAGATTTCTTATTGTTAGTTTTCGCATTACATTGTTGTTTATATTATTTATCGCACGAGGGGACATGTCGTGCTGATTGTTCATTATTTATCGCACGAAGGGACATGTTGTGCTGATTGTTTATTATTTATCGCACGAGGGGACATGCCGTGCTGATTGTTTATTATTTATCACACGAGGGGGCATGTCGTGCTGATTGTTTATTATTTATCGCACGAGGGAACATGCCGTGCTAATTGTTCATTATTTATCACACGAGGGGACATTCCGTGCCGATTATTTATTATTTATTGCACGAGGGTACATTCTGTGCCGAGTGGTTGTTATTTATGCACGAGGGGACATTCTGTGCCGAGTGATTGTGAGACTATGCACGAGGGGACATGTCGTGCCTGTTGTTGTTCATTACCTGTTCTGAGATGTTAATCCCTGCTTTTACTTTCACATTTCAGTTATCACCCTGTTCTACTGTGCTAGTATATGTTGCCCTTTTTATCCCCATCATGTTTTCCCCGTATCTGTTTATACTTGTTTATTTCCGTCAATATTTTCTTGTTGTTATATAGAATTGCTCAGGTATGTCTATTGTTGTCGGTCCTAGCCTCGTCACTACTTCGCCGAGGTTAGTCTCGGCACTTACTCTGTACATGGGGTCGGTTGTACTAATGCTACACCTGCACTTCTTTATGTTGTGCAGACCACGCAGCCGGACCCGGTGGGCACTGACGGAGGGAGAATTCCACCAGTTATTCAAGAGACCTCGAGGTAGACCCGCAGATATTTATGGGCCTTGGCGTCACCTTCTACCCTTCTCTTTCAGTTCTGTCTTATTTTATAGTTTCAAAGACAGTCATATGTACTTATTTTCAGACCATTGTATTCAGTAATCTCATAGACAGTTCGTGAGTATGTGAAACAAGTTCTGGGATATGTATATGGGTTTATTACGAAGTTGCTATATTATTTTGAATTTAGTTAACTCTCATGTTGTTGACCACCGTTGGCTTAATTATCTGGTTCATTTTAGTTGTTAATGAGTTTATTTAGTTCAAATGTTGGCTTCTCTAGCGGATTTAACGTTAGACGCAGTCATGGCCCGAAGGTGGGATTTCAGGTCGTGACAAGTTGGTATCAGAGCCCTAGGTTGCTTAGGTCTCACAACTCACGGACAAACTTGGTAGAGTCTAAGGGATCGGTACGAAGACGTCTGTACTTATCCCCCAGAGGCTGCAAAGTTAGGAATAACTTCACATCTTTCATTCTCTGTCGTGCCAATTTAATTCTAAATACTAATTGAATCTCTAATTACTCTCTCGCAGATGGCGAGAACGCGTGCTTCCTCATCAACCGATCAGCAGTCTGATCATCCTATTGCAGCTCCCACTAGGGGCCGGGGCCGAGGCTGTGCTAGAGGCCGAGCCAGAGCTAGAGCAGCAGCTCCAGTTAAGGACCCACAAGTAGACTATGCTGGTGAGGTTCCTGCTCAGACAATCCCAGTTGGACCACTCAGGTCCCAGAGGGGTTCATTGCTATCCCGGTGCTTCAGGACGCTCTAGTCCGCTTAGTGGGACTCATGGAGAGTGTGGCTCAAGCCGGTCTTCTTCATACTGCACCAGTTGGATATCAGGATGGGGGAGGGACCCAGACTCCTGCTATTCTTACGCCAGAGCAGTTTGCCACTCAGTTCCAGACTCTGGAACCTCAGACATCCGGAGTAGTTCAGCCGGGTTGGTGGCACCCGCAGTTGAGGGGCCATCCATGTCAGCAGACGCTCTATGGAGGTTGGATCGGTTCACCAATTTATTCACTACTACATTTACTGGTGCACGATAAGAGGATCCCCAAGATTATTTGGACAGCTGTTATGAGGTTCTTTGGAACATGGGCATTGTGGAGTACAATGGAGTGGAATTTGCTACTTTTCGTCTTCCGGGTTCCGCTAAGACTTGGTGGAGAGACTATTGCTTGACCAGGACAGCTGAGTCTGCACCTTTGACTTGGGCTCAGTTCTCCGAGTTATTCTTGGGGAATTTTCTTCCAGTTACTCAGAGGGAGGATCTTCAGAGGCAGTTTGAGCGTCTCCAGCAAGGCTCCATGTCCGTCACTCAGTACGAGACCAGGTTCATTATCTAGCCAGGCATGCTATGATGATACTCCCCACCGATCGGGAGAGAGTTCGGAGATTTATTAAGGGATTGACTTAGCCTATCAGACTTTAGATGGCCAGGTAGAGGGGTACTGATATCTCCTTTCAGGATGCAGCCGATGTGGCCAGACGCATTGAGATGGTATTATCCCAGGGTGGTGGTCAGGGGTCTGACAAGAGACCTCGTCATTTTGGTCGTTTCAGTGGTGCCTCATCTGGAGGCATAGATTCATTTGGTAGAGGTCATCCTCCTAGGCCTTATCAGTTGGCACTCCAGGTATCCCGCATTGCATCATCAGCTCCCATCAGAGCACCGCCGATTCAGAGTCTTCAGAGTAGTCATTCTGGTCGCCAGGGACAGTCCAGGGTCAGTATTCTCAGCAGCCGAAGACTTGCTACACTTGCGGTGGTTCGGGGCACATCTCTAGGTTCTACCCCTGAGGTTTTGGTGGGTCTCAATATCAGGGTTCTCGTGCCATGGTTCCCGTATCAGATGCACCCCCACCCCCTCAGCCAGCTAGGGGTGGTGGTCGTGGTGCTAGAGGTGGAGGTCAGACTCATAGAGGTGGAGGGCATGCCACGAGAGGTAGAGTTCAGGCCGTAGTAAGTCGACCCAATGATGTTCGGGCTGGAGGGGCTCAGCCCCGGTGTTATGCTTTTCCTGCCAGGCCTGACGCTGAGGCTTCTGATGCAGTTATTACAGGTACGGTTTCAGTTTGCAGCCGAGAGGCTTCGGTGTTATTTGATCCGGGTTCTACATTCTCCTATGTGTCTTCATATTTTGCCCCTTATTTGAGTATGCCCCGTGATTCCTTGAGTACTGTTGTGCATGTGTCTACACCGGTGGGTGATTCTATTATGGTAGATCGAGTCTACCGTGCTTGCTTAGTAGTTATTGGTGGTATGGAGACTCAGGTTGATCTTGTGCTTCTGGATATGGTGGACTTTGATGTTATATTGGGGATGGATTGGTTATCTCCCTATCATGCTATTCTGGATTGTCATGCCAAGACAGTGACCTTAGCCTTACTAGGAGTACCTCGTTTGGAGTGGAGAGGGACTCCAAGTCATTCTTCTGGCAGAGTTATTGCTTATATGAAGGCTCGGCGTATGGTCGATAAGGGTTGTTTGGCCTATTTGGCCTATGTTCGTGATTCTAGTGCTGAGGTTCCTTCTATGGAGTCTGTACCTGTGGTTCGTGAGTTCCAGAGGTTTTCCCTGCTGACCTGTCGGGTATGCCACCTGACAGGGATATTGACTTTAGTATCGAGGTGGCTCAGGGCACTCAGCCCATTTCTATCCCGCCGTATCGTATGACCCCGCCAGAGTTGAAGGAATTGAAGGATCGGTTGCAGGACGTGTTGGATAAAGGCTTCATTAGGCCTAGTGTTTCTCTTTCGGGTGCTCCAGTGTTGTTCGTTAAGAAGAAAGATGTCTCAATGAGGATGTGTATTGACTACCGGTAGCTGAATAAGGTTACTATCAAGAATAAGTATCCTCTGCCGAGGATTGATGATCTATTTGACCAGCTTAAGGGTGCTACAGTGTTTTCCAAGATAGACTTGAGATCTGGTTACCATCAGCTGAGGATTAGGGCTTCTGATGTTTCTAAGACGGCCTTCCGCACTCGTTATGGGCACTATGAGTTTCTGGTGATGTCTTTTGGGTTGACTAATGCCCCTGTTGCATTCATGGAGTTGATGAACCGAGTGTTCAGGCCTTATTTGGACTCGTTCGTTATTGTTTTTATTGATGATATATTGATATACTCTCGCAGCCGAGAGGAGCATGAACATCACCTTAGAGTCATCCTCCAGACTCTAAGGGATAGTCAGTTGTATGCCAAATTTTCTAAGTGTGAGTTTTGGTTGAGTTCGGTGTCATTTCTGGGCCATGTTGTGTCAGCAGAGGGTATTTAGGTGGATTCCAAGAAGATTTCAGCAGTCAGAGATTGGCCTAGGCCCGCTTCAGCTACAGAGATTCAGAGTTTCTTGCGCTTAGTAGGTTACTATCGCCGATTTGTGGAGGGTTTTTCATCTATAGCAGCCCCGATGACCAAGTTGACCCAGAAGGGTGCCCAGTTCAGGTGGTCGGATGAGTGTGAGGCGAGCTTTCAGAAGCTCAAGACAGCCTTGACCACGGCGCCGGTGTTAGTGTTGCCCACAGGTTCAGAACCGTATACCGTGTATTGTGATGCTTCACGGGTTGGGCTTGGTGCAGTGTTGATGCAGGATGGAAAAGTTATAGCCTATGTTTCTCGTCAGTTGAAGATTCATGAGATGAACTATCCAGTTCATGATCTGGAGCTTGTCGCTATTGTTCATGCATTGAAGATTTGGAGGCATTACTTGTATGGTGTGCCTTGTGAGGTGTTTACGGATCATAAGAGTTTACAGTATATATTCAGGCAAAAGGAGTTGAACATGAGGCAGAGAAGGTGGTTAGAGTTACTGAAGGACTATGATATTACCATTCTTTATCATCCGGGGAAGGCCAATGTGGTGACCGATGCTTTGAGCCGGAAGTCAGTCAGTATGGGCAGTCTAGCTCATTTATCAGTCGGGGAGCAACCTCTTGCGTTGGATGTTCAAGCTTTAGCCAACCGATTTGGGAGGTTGGAGGTTTCTAAGACTGGCAGTGTGTTGGCCCATACCGTGGCCCGTTCTTCATTGTATGATTGTATTCGGGTCAGGAAGTATGATGATCGTCATTTATGTGTTCTTAGAGATACAGTTCGGCACGGAGGTGCCAAGCATGTTACAGTTAATGATGAGGGAGTTCTGCGGATGAAGGGCCGTATTTGTGTACCTGATGTTGATGGTATTCATGAGTTGATACTACAGGAGGCCCATAGTTCCCGGTATTCCATTCATCTGGCCGCCGCAAAGATGTACCAGGACTTGCGGCAGCATTATTGGTGGCGGAGGATGAAGAAGGATATTGTAGCTTGTGTAGCTCAGTGCTTGAACTGTCAGCAGGTTAAGTACGAGCACCAGAGACCCGGTGGTTTGATGCAGCAGATTCAGCTTCCTGAGTGGAAGTGGGTGCGTATCACCATGGACATTGTAGTTGGACTCCCACGGACTCAGAGGATGTTTGATGCGATTTGGGTTGTTGTGGATAGGCTGACCAAGTCAGCGCACTTCATTCCGGTATCAGTTTCATATTCAGCGGAGAAGTTACAAAGATATATATGAGGGAGATTGTTCGATTGCATGGTGTGCCCTTATCCATTATATCAGACAGAGGTACACAGTTTACCTCCCATTTCTGGAGAGTATTTCAGCGAGAGTTGGGCACGCAGATTGATTTGAGCACAGCATTCCATCCTCAGACGGACGGTCAGTCCGAGCGGACTATTCAGATTTTGGAGGATATGTTACAGGCTTGTGTTATTGACTTTGGTGGTTCATGGGACCAGTTCTTGACTTTAGCTGAGTTTGCCTACAATAACAGCTATCAGTCGAGCATTCAGATGGCTCCGTATGAGGCGTTGTATGGTAGACGGTGTCGGTCTCCAGTTGGATGGTTCGAGCCGGGAGAGGCTAGATTGTTGGGTTCTAAGTTAGTCCAGGGTGCCTTGGACAAGGTGAAGATTATTCAGGATAGACTTCGTACAGCTCAATCCAGGCAGAAGAGTTATAGGGATCGCAGAGTTTGAGATTTGGCATTCATGATAGGAGACCGGGTATTTATTCGAGTGTCGCCTATGAAAGGCGTGATGAGGTTCGGGAAGAAGGGCAAGTTGAGCCCTAGGTACATTGGTCCATTTGAGATATTGGATAAGGTAGGAGAGGTGGCCTACCGACTTGCCTTGCCGCCGAGCTTATCAGTCGTGCACCTTGTGTTTCATGTGTCTATGCTCCGGAGGTATATTGCTGATCCATCTCATGTACTTGATTTCAGCAGTGTCCATTTGGACAAGGATTTGTCTAATGAGTAGGAGCCGGTAGCCATATTTGCTCGGCAGGTTCGTCAGTTGAGATCGAAGATTTATCCTTTGGTTCGTGTTCAGTGGAGAGGTCAGCCTGTTAAGGCAGCGACCTGGGAGTCCGAGTCCGATATGCGGAGCCGATATCCCCATCTTTTCCCCAATTCAGGTACCTTTCTATGTCCGTTCGAGGACGAACGTTTGTTTTAGAGGTGGAGATTGTGATGACCCAAAAGGTCATCCTGTGTAAATTTAGCTAAAACTGTATTCCGAGGCCTTGAAAGCCTCCGTTAATCTCACCTCGATATGTGTGCACAGCCCAGGTGTGTAGCCGGGAAGCCTTTATGTGGAAACTTGATAAAAGGTTGAATTTATGGTAATTAATTGATTAAAGTTGACTTTGGTCAACATTTTTCATAAACGAACCCGGACCCGTGATTTGACGGTCCCGGAGGGTCCGTAGGAAAATATGGGACTTGGGCACATGGCCAGAATCGAATTTCGAGGTCCCAAGTCCGAGAAATGAATTTTTAAAGAAAATTGTTTTCTGGAAATAATAAAGACTTTTGGAAATGGAATTTGATTTGAAACCTATCTTACCGGGCCCGTATTATGGTTCCGGAGTCCGGAATAGGTTCAATATGTGTTATTTGAGTTATCTATGAAGTTTGGTAAGGAACGGACTTGATTTGACGTGTTTTGGATCAAATATGGGAAATTGAGAGTTAATGAAGTTATAAGGATTTCCTTAAATTTGAAATTTGGTTTGGAACATGACTTTATGTTATCGATGTACGAATGTGATTCCGAGACCGGTAATAGTTTGTTATGTCATTTATAACTTGCCCGCAAAGTTTGATGTCATTCCGAGTTGAATAGGTCGGTCCGGCGCATTTTATAGAAATCAAGAACTTGAAGTTTCTTAAGTTATGGTTTTAGCGGTTTTTGGGGGGGGGGGTGATTTTGAGATTTAGCATTGTTTTGGGTGTTCCGAAGGCTCGAGCGAGTCCGTATTATGATTAAGGACTTGTTGGTATATTTGGACGGGGGCTCGGGTGGGCTCAGGTGCCTCCCGGACACCCAACGGAGCTAAAAACCAGCTAAAATAGTTGCTGGTGCAACTGTTGCTGGTGTGACCGCAGGTGCGGTTGCCCAGCCGCAGGTGTTGGGACTGCTGCGGTCCCGAGCATCGCAGGTGCGACCTCAGGTGAGGTCCCCCGTTCTCGCAGGTGCAGACAAAGGTCCGCAGGATCGGAACCGTAGGTGCGGTAATCCCTCCGCATGTGCGACCCCAGCCCCACTCGTCTAGTTCCGCAGGTGCGAGCCCCAGCTCGCAGGAGCGAGACCGCAGGTGCAGACCTCGAGCCGCAGGTACGGAACCCCTGTAGGCCAGATTGTTTTAAATGCAAAACTCGGGATTTCTTCATTCCCTTCATCCCAATATCTCCATTAGAGACTTATGAGCTTGGGAAGAGCACACCACGACCTAGCTACTGCTAAGGTAAGTTAATTCCTTCCTAATACTAGTTTCATGCATGAATTATTAATAGGGTTTACTACTAAATTAATGAAAAATCAAGAATTGGGTAGTAAATTTAGGGTTCTTGAGAAATTTGCATATTGTCCATTTAATGCTATGAATTCAAGTAGAAACTTCATGTTAATGATCCTTAGGCTATGGGTGAGTGATTCCTTCGAGAGTTTTCATGATTCGAGCGCGCGGGCCCGGGGTCGAATTTTGGTATTCTTGGTAGAATGATAGAAAATGTTTAATTAGGCTTTGGAATTGGCCTATTGAGTAATTATTGATATTGATAAATCAATTATGTCTAGATATTATTGGTTCGTAGTTGGATTCGAGAGGAAAGGCTGTGATTGAGGCTTGACTTGCATTTTTGGAGCCGAGGTAAGTGTTTGGCCTAACATTAGCTTGAGGGAATAGGTATAGAGTCTTATTTGCTATGTGTAATTCATGTCCAACGTATAGGTGAGGTGACGAGTACCTATACTGTCACGACCCAAATCCTAATTCAGGTCATGATGGCTCCCAACGACCAACATGGATGATACTAAGTGTTACCCTTCCTATTTGATCGATTTTTCCAACGTTTACCAGTTTTAAACAATTATTAGCATGATGATAACCTATGATATGAAATAAAATCATAACGAAACATGGCCAAAAGGTAAGCATATGTATAAATATACCGCCCACAACTCAAAATATACGCTACGTGTGTGCCAGGAACTAGTGTCACGAGTGTCACGGGCAACTATCTGACTATACAAGGATAATATATATACAAGTCCACAGTCTGAATGAAATAGACGGGAAAATGACAAAAAGAAACTTCAGGGTGCTGCCAGGGATCGCCAGGAAGAGCAGCTCACCGTGAATTCTAATCAACACAAGTCAGTATCTAGCACCGGCCTGATAGTCCGATGTACTATCCTCCGGACCTGTACAGTCAAGTACAGAAGAAGAAGTGCAGCATGAGTACATAATAAATATGTACCCAGTGAGTATCCCGTCAAAACTCGAAGGAGTAGTGACGAGAGGTCGACTAGATACTCGCTAAGGTCCAGCAATATAATATATAACGAGATATGGCAAAAGCAATAGGCATGTGAATCAGTAAACAACAAGTACATAGCAAGTAATGTAACCCAGGTAAATATCAGAAAAATGAACAGCAAAGTACCAAAATCCTCTCATAACCAATACCTGACAATCTCGTTACAAGTGACTCAGAACTCAAGTGATCATACACATACCAGGACAAGACAACCGGCCGGAGTCATAAGGGTGGTCATAAGGACTGAGGTCATAAGCTAACCCACGATCGCGAATCATACCTGCGACTCGCGTGCTGACTCGAAGTAATAAGCTGACCCACGATCGCGCATCGTACCTGCGACTCGTGTGCTGACTCGATAATGATAAGCTGACCCACGATCGCGCATCATACCTGCGACTCGTGTGCTGACTCGATAATAATTAGTAATAAGCTGACCCACGGCCACGCATCATATATGCGACTCGTGTGCTGACTCGATAACAAGTGCATATATATATGTAAGTACATATGTGTACCAACTCAACAGTGAAATCAATCGGACTGTGCCAATGCCAATGATAAATCAACTGGCGTTAAATCATAATGTTCCGCATTTCCATATCATCTCAGGAATAATATGCAATTCACAACACATCCAAAAGTACAAATAGGTCACATCGAGTCATGTTTGTGAATCCTAAAGTTACCCAACATAGCAGACTAGTCTCCACGTACGGACTCTCGTCACTTGGTACGTACCAAGCCCCTGCAACATGTATATACAGTAAATATAGTACCTATGGGGATAATTCCCCCTTACAAGGTTGGAAAGGAAACTCACCTCGTGTCGAATCTACCTCTCGGACCAAGAACGCGCCCGCAACTCCAAACTCTACACCCGAGGACTCGTAACTTGAGTAGAAAAAATCCGTATTATATTTTTGGAAAAGATTGCACCATACTCCTTTAGAACCGCAAAATTTTACGTTGCTAATGTGCTAATAATTCTCGTTGGAATTATTTGATTGCAAGGAGTCAAGTTGAAAACTTATAAGAATTTCTAAGATTGTAGTGTTTAGAAATGAATCATGTGAAATCATGTTGTAATGTTAGAAATGAAGAAATCACGTTCTTTCTTTTTGTGGGAAATTTTGTAGGAATTTTGTAAGAATCATCTTGCTAATCTTTAAACTTTGTAGGATTTTTTGTAAGTTCATGCCTGATTGCATTGAATTTTTTTGAAGAAAAGTGACTTAAGTGTCTTAGGAAAATATTTGTCCTTAAAATCCTAGAATGAAGTTTCTTTGTACTTGACACATTTCTTGCCACCTAACCAAGATAACTAATAGTCATTTGGTCAAGAATTGGCTTGTTGCCACGTGAGGTTGGGGGAGAATTTTAGTTTTTATCCATTAATTAATTAATTAGGTAATGTCTTGTTACCCGGTAATTAACCAATTACCCGCATAATTAAGAATTATCTCAAATTATATAAAATACTTCTCACTTTTAATATACTTTATAAACCTTACTATTATAGCCATATGGTACCTTGTATGGCACTAGTCCAAAAATACCGAGTATTTTTGCTCGGGCCATATTTTATCCCAAAATGTCAAATTTCAGCGAAATTCATTTTTTTCCGATTTGCTTACCTTCTCACATTCACAGATTTACTTATCCCTTGTTTGAAATAGCGTGATACTTATAAATTCAAAATAAATCTCATTTAGGGAAATGGGGTTCGATAACGCAAAACGACCGGTCGGGTCGTTACACTCTCCCCCACTTAAACAGACGTTCGTCCTCGAACGTGCCAAGAACTGCTTACTGCACCTAACATGACAATATGGAATATCATCGGAGTTCCATCATAACTCCTGAACCACTAATAGGGTGAACACTTCATCATAGAGAAGCCTTTAACTTACCTTAATTCATGAGAACCATAACAACACACGAGCGAATTCTCACAATCACAGCACATGCAAATCCTTAAGTAGTGCGGGATCCGCCTATACCTGACAGGACATAGCACTTGAATGCTTCCAATAAAATCTATTACGACGGCTGACACGCCCCACGCACATCGGCACTAACCATACACCTACTCAATCACACCGAAGGAAATGATCACTGTCGTACGTGTGCCATTTTAACCATGGCTAACCAATCTCTCTTCTTTTAATCATCTCAATTGCCTCAGAGATAGTAGTAACTTCCTTCAACTCATAGAAAACTCATCCCTCACTCATCCCGAGTGACCTTGATTCACGATATTATGTTGCCTATATTCGGCAACCCGTCTCACACTTTCTTGAAAATCTTTCTACAACCGGGAGTTTATTCTCTCACTCCTCCAATACTATCCTTACGACTTGCTTATGCCTTAAGCATAAATTTTGAATCTTTCAGAGCCTAACCCTGGTCCAGCAGGGCCAACGTTTGCACACATTCATCAAATCCCATGAAAAATCACCCTTTTTTTCTCTGCCCCTTAGCTGTACTAACTTGCCAATACGCCGACAATCCGTAACCCCATGAGAACACAATCTTACAACCCAACCACAGATGGTGGAACTCCCCCACTTAGCCCGAAGCTACTTCTTGCACCATTCTAAACACTGCTGAGATCCTTTCTCCTCTATTAACAAAATCTTGCTCAACCAATCTGTCAAATTCTTATAAATTCTCCTATTAGCATCCCATTAATACTCAAATTCTCTAGCATCCTTCACATATTCGGCCTCCTACCAAATAGCCACTAGAATCCCTTGAGAAACTTTGCCAATCACACAATCGGTAACCTACTCATAGGGGATTACCCACCTGTGGAATTTACCAACTGACACTTTCCAACAATGTTGCGGCGCACACCGTCTGCAACATCAATACTTCACCCTAAGCTTGTTCTCATTCACCAACTTTACCCCTCCGTTAGCTTCTCATGGACACCTATTAATTGCGCTACAATATCTTCAAATTCACCACCATATAGCATCCTTCCTCGTCCCTAACCACTCTTCCCTGTTGCATCCAACCTTCCGCCGATAACCAACAGTTTAGATTAAGCTCGGGGACCTAATCCCTGTCCACTAAAATTCTTAAACCACTCCAACTCCTCCTCAAGGTAGGCAGCCGTCTTACCACTGAACTCATAGGCTACACTGTCACTCTCCCACTTAGTTAAACTCATTTCTTTAAGCAACTACCCGACTTCCGTCTCTGACGCCTGGCATCTAGTGATTTAGCCTCCACCTAACACTTCTCATATGTATCCCTTCATCACATGCTTCTCAATTGCGGCCTCAATTCAATATCATTCTCTGTGGCTCTTGAACCAGCAGATCACCACGACTTCAAACTCCCCGAAGATCGTCTTTCGCGAGCTGCCTTTATTAAAAGTAACTATTCAATTCAGAACCACTACACACCACGATCTCTGGCAACCACTTCTTCAACACTCTAACCCAATGCAACCAAAGAGATATAACACCGGCGAACTTAACGCATGATATTCGATATACCACAACACAGGTGAATACTCTACCTTGCTCGTTAACACCAAGTCTTACTGCCTTACCAACCCGAACCAGATCGTTCATAGTCCAAATGCCTTTCCTCTGCGGGAACTCAAATACTGAAATCTCGAAACCCAGTCTCAGAAGGCCTTCCTTCGATCCATTCATCACCCCGACATATAGGCAAGCATTTTTACCATCATAACAACGTCGTGCGATAACCGACCGTAAGCATCTTAATATCCCGAGCATAGTCTCAAGGCTCCCAGACACACGGTTGCTGAGATGGAACAACATAATATCCTTTTGCAGGGCGATAGCAACAATCCAATCAACTATGTACGGAAACATCACGCATCATATCTGTAGCACCATTACAACTCTTCAAATTCCCGATTCACAACAAGCGTTTCGCGACGCGTAAGATTGAGTAGGAAGAAACATAGGCATAAGCCTTAAGGGAATCAAATCGCACGACGAGGAATCAAGAAGGGAAGTACTCCTACAGCCCCGTAGCCTCTCGAAGATAAGTACAGACGTCTCCGTACCGATCCGCAAGACTCCACTAGAGTTGCCTGCGACTCGTGAGACTTACGTGAACCTAGAGCTCTGATACCACGTTGTCACGACCCAAATCATAATTCAGGTCGTGATGGCGCCCAACGACGAGGTTAGGCAAGCCAACATGGATAATACTAAGTGTTACCCTTCCTATTTGATTAGTCTTTATCCATTAATTAATTAATTAGGTAATGTCTTGTTACCCGGTAATTAATCAATTACTCGCATAATTAAGAATTATCTCAAATTATATAGAATACTTATCACTTTTAATATACTTTATACACCTTACTATTATAGCCATATGGTACCTTGTATGGAACTAGTCCAAAAATACCGAGTATTTTTGCTCGGGCCATATTTTATCCCAAAATGTCAAATTTCAGCGAAATTCATTTTTTTCCGATTTGCTTACCTTCTCACATTCACAGATTTACTTATCCCTTGTTTGAAATAGCGTGATACTTATAAATTCAAAATAAATCTCATTTAGGGAAACGGGGTCTGATAACGCAAAACGACCGGTCGGGTCGTTACATATACATTGCGGTCAAGCATGCCCGTGGGTCAATTGTGATGAATCATACCGTGTTCTTAACATTTTTTGTACTATGAGTAGTTGGTGATTTAGAAGTGATACATTGATGTCATTTCATGACGTGGGAAATTATCGAATTATTTGTTCAGTTGAGGCTTTTACTGTTGAAATTGTATTTCTAAGCGATTTTGGTTATAGCTGAGTCCTTTGCCGGGACGATAGAATTTGGTTGAGTATTTCTGTACACTTGAGATTTCTTATTGTTAGTTTTCGCATTACATTGTTGTTTATATTATTTATCGCACGAGGGGACATGCCGTGCTGATTGTTCATTATTTATCGCACGAGGGGACATGTCGTGCTGATTGTTTATTATTTATCGCACGAGGGGACATGCCGTGATGATTGTTTATTATTTATCACACGAGGGGACATGCCGTGCTGATTGTTTATTATTTATCGCACGAGGGGACATGTCGTGCTGATTGTTCATTATTTATCGCACGAGGGGACATTCCGTGCCGATTGTTTATTATTTATTGCACGAGGGGACATTCTGTGCCGAGTGGTTGTTATTTATGCACGAGGGGGCATTCCGCGCCGAGTGATTGTGAGACTATGCACGAGGGGACATGTCGTGCCTGTTGTTGTTCATTACCTATTCTGAGATGTTAATCCCTACTTTTACTTTCACATTTCAGTTATCACCCTGTTCTAATGTGCTAGTATCTGTTGCCCCTTCTATCCCCAGCATGTTCTCCCCGTATCTGTTTATACTTGTTTATTTTCGTCGATATTTTCTTGTTGTTATATAGAATTGCTCAGGTATGTATATTGTTGTCGGTCCTAGCCTCATCACTACTTCGCCGAGGTTAGGCTCGGCACTTACTCAGTACATGGGGTCGGTTGTACTGATGCTACACCTGCACTTCTTTATGTTGTGCAGACCACGCAGCCGGACCCGGTGGGCACTGACGGAGGGAGCATTCCACCAGTTATTCAAGAGACCTCGAGGTAGACCCGCAGACGTTCAAGGGCCTTGGCGTCACCTTCTACCCTTATCTTTCAGTTCTGCCTTATTTTATAGTTTCAAAGACAGTCATATGTACTTATTTTCAGACCATTATATTCAGTAATCTCATAGACAGTTCGTCAGTATGTGACACCAGTTCTGGGATATGTATATGGGTTTATTATTTAGTTGCTATATTATTTTGAATTTAGTTAACTCTCATGTTGTTGACCACCGTTGGCTTAATTATCTGGTTCATTTTAGTTGTTAATGAGTTTATTTAGTTCAAATGTTGGCTTCTCTAGCGGGTTCAATGTTAGACGCAGTCATGGCCCGAAGGTGGGATTTCAGGTCATGACAAAACATAGCACATATAATTAGTCGCCCAACTCTTAACACACCTTCATAATCCACAACCAAGGAACAGTCTGCCTTTAAGAATATCCAATCTTCAAACCTCGAGAATATAGGAATCTTTACATCTGATCCCAACTCTCCCATTCAAATGACAGACACATCACTCATGTTACACCCTATTGTACATGAGTTAAATCAAAATACAACTTATGGTTCTAATGAGGTTTGTAAAAATGAAGAGTCGTAACTAATATTTAAGGTATACTAGGGTACCTATAGGTCAGATATGGATCAATATCTTAATAGTCTGCTAACCAGTGAGAATCTAGGTGAGGGTTCAGGTTATTATACGGGGAAGGTATTTGAAATTCCATAAAATCTACTTAAAACAGTTCCTTAAACTTAGTCGAAAAGTGGGGGAAATTCATATATTCCGATCACTTGTGCATCAATTTTTAGGTCAACTCTAAATATTGGCAAATGAGGTCTATGTAGAGTTTTTTAGAAGTAAACTTATTTGAAGATTACAATTAAATAGTGTTAATAAAATATTATGATTTCTTGGAAAAGTATAATAGGAAGAAAAAATTAAAAAATGTGAATGCATGTATAATTTAGGCAATACTAGTGTTTGAAATATTTAAGAGAATGTGAGTAAAAGGTGGAAGCTCATGCCATATCTAAAGCTTGACCTTTCGGAGGAAAGGGGGCTCCTTCAAATTAATTCTTTGAGTTTCAAAATATGCATTAAGCTAAAGGTTCATGTCTTGCGAATCTATTTTAGATAAAATCAATTTGTACTAAGATACTTTGGACCAAAATCTTTCTTAGGAAAATCACATTTGTTGTTTGAACCAAACCGGACTTAAGGAGGCCATTTGCAGCCCTTCTGCACTTTAGAAATCGATGTTGGGTTTTGAAGTATCGCTCCTTGTTTCCACATCCTTTTACAAACCAATTCATCTTAAATGTTTTCCTCTTAAGAGAAAAATCTGTTTTTGCAGTCACTTAGTAAAATATTAGAGATGACTTTCAAAGATAATGGCTTGTATTTCTGACTGTATAAAATGGAAGGTTAAGACACACTCAAGTTCCAGTTTTTCCTTTAAATATGGGTAGTAATTAATTAGGTTAGCTCTTATCGCTTGCACTAAGGTAATAACTAAAACATCCAATAACAACGTTAGTTGATATACAAATATAACATATACATAAATAATAGAAAGGCAAGTAACCTTTATCTCTAAGGAACCACTAAGAGTTAGCGATGAGAAATAACAGTCGGCCTAACAATGTAGTGTCAGCAACCCAGTCATTAGGATTGGGCCAGATTTCAAATGAACTCAAGTGGGCCCAAGAGAAATGTTCGTGCAAAGAAAGGAAAATAAGGATTAGATCATACTCACCTTAAGCTTATTGATAAAAGATAAAATAACACAATAAACATGTAAATATGACAACAACATCCCAAAAGATCATTTGTGAGTGATTTTCACAAAGACTTAATAGGAACCAATTTGTTCTAAGTTTCACCCAAAGGTCAATGGGTGTTAGAGGAATTCCCTTACTTATCTGAAACTTTAGAGTTCACAAAGGGCCTCATAGACCCCGAGCAATACTCGTGCCAGGGTCCCTCAAAGTAAAATTGACCCGACACCAAATGAAAAATCACTACTTTGCTAGTCTTCTAGTGGAAAAGGCAAACACAAGAGACTTCATAAATTAGTAGCTTTTTAAGGACAAGTTATGTCACTACCCAAAACAGCCAACTGGTCGTGATGGTGCTTAATGCACTTGCTAGGAAAGCCGATTATAGAAATAATGGATCATAATAACAAATTAGACGAAATAGTACAAGTCTAATTCCAAAAACATAATAATTGCGTCGAAATACAATAATCCCCACCAAAACTGGTAATACATGTCATGAGCTCTAAAAAGAAGTGCAAGTCTGGAATACATATAGCAATACTGTCTGAATGAAAATAACAGTACTAAAAAGGAGAAAACATACAACAAGATTGTGGTCGAGATGCAGATCTACCCCGTCTCTCCAAAGTGCTCACGGCAACACCTCACAACTAGCCAAACCTTGGTCCAACACCTAGATCTGCACAATTAAGTGCACAATGTAGTATGAGTACAACGGACCCCATATACTCAACAAGTATCAAACTAACCTTGACGAGGTAATAGAAGCAAGATTTATTAATGATACTCGATATTTACTTGTACAGTTCATAAGACTAACAAGTATAGAACAATTATATGATCAAGTCATGAACCGTAGATAGAACCATCTTGGTGCACACAATAACTTAACATACTTTTCTCAGTCAACAATCCAGCATATACGAAGACATGCAAATATAATAAGTAGACAACCAAGGAAATTGCAAGTAAAGAATAAATGCATAACCTAGTCAAAACATTGGCCAGTCTTTTCTCATACGGCGTGTGCACTATCAAGAGAGAAACATGAGAGGATGACTATAGCGGGATGGATCCTTATCCACATGCTGTATGGAGTAGTCACGTGCCATAAATATCAATTGCACAACTTTTTCACGTGCTAATAATATCAATAGCACGGCTTAGTCACGTGCCAATAATCACAATCGCACGGCGTAGTCATGTGCTAATAATCACAATCGCACGTCCAATCAACGCGCCAATAAGCACAACTGCACGACATGGTCACGTGCTACTAGTCCATTCCATAACACACAAAAGGCAAATATACAAGATTACATGTACATGATAAATTAATATCCAATTTCATACTCCTGGACTGGTATAAGTGACATTCTAAAGTGTATGCATGTGCAAAGTGTACTATCATAACTCAAATCAGGCAATTACATCTCGAAAATAGCTATTGTCATGCTCCTTTGGGAGATTAACCTCTATGTAACCTCAAACATGGTTCAAATAGCTCCCCAAAATGGATACAAGTATAAGAAACATCACGACAAGAATCTTACCAATCAATTCAAGGTATATCATAGCAGAAGCACTACACCGAGCATGTATAATACCCGGTGCACGCACATGGGCTCAACCCCACGCATGTGCGTCACACATAGGACATAGTTATCACAAATAACTCAGGCAACTAGTGCCTCAACCATGTCTAGGTATAAGATACTTACCTCAATCAAGCTGAATCAATACTCTAAGAATTACTTTGTAAAGACCTGTAAAATAATGCCCGAATAGGCCCATGTGTTGTTATAACTGTAGAAACTCTTAAGACAGACCTATTTTGAGTAAAAAGTACCCCGAAACTTGAAAAATAAAATTTTCCATAATTGTGTTGTTATGCGACGCACTATGCGATCGCATAACGTGTATGCGGACCGCATAATGGTTGCATGCCTGCACAGTCTACAGTCCAAATTGAGGACAACTATGCGGGCCAGAATGCGATCGCATTTTGGGTATGCGGACCGCATAGTTGTCGCATTCTTGCCCCACGGTTCTTGTGAAGGAGATGATGCGACGCACTATGCAATCACATAACGGGTATGCGGACCGCATAGTGGTCGCATACTTGGGCAGATTGTTTTCCATTTTTGGCCCATTTGACGGCCAACTATGCGACAGGAATGCGGACCGCACCGCATTCCTGATCGCATTTATGTGTCGGGGCTCTTATTTTCAAAATTTAAAATCCGACCCCCTGTTTAATAAAAAAAAACCTCCCCTTCATTTTTAAGGAATTTCTGAACAAAATAGAGAGATGGGAGAGAGGGTTCTTGAGAGAGAAAGCTCCTTCTTCATCAATTTGATTTTTCCAAAATCACTAAGGCCTGGGAATTTCGAGCAATCTTCTTCTTCATTCTAACAGGTAAGTCCCCACCTTATTTCCCTTAAATTTTCAGATTTTTGGTTAATAGTGGAACTCCCCTAAATGGGTTCTTGAAGATGAAAGTGAAGAACCTTGCATGCATGTTCATTTATTGTCACAATCTAGTAAAGGGAAGTGGGTTAGAGTAAATAATCACAAAGAGGGGGTTGGTAATTTGAGGAGTCTCATAGCATTCGATAAATGCCTAGGCGAGTTCGAAATGTGTTCATGATTTCCAATTCTAAGATGAATGTGTTACATTATGAATTAGATTGACGTTGCTTGATGGTTCGATGATTTGGGAATAGGAATTAGAAGGGAACTTCGACTCCGGGTATGTATGGCTAACTTTAACATTGTAGAATCCTCTTGTTGGTGTCCGAGCATACGGTATGTGTACTTTGTTTGAGAATATGTGAATTGACTGTCCAATTGTGTTGAGGCGTAATACTTCACTCCCTGAATTTCTTGTTGACTACTATGCTAGTTGAGATTGTGAAAAGTGGTTTGTTGTGCCTATCTTGTTATGTGCAAAGCTCGTAAAATGCTCGAGGGTATCGATATGAAAGTATGTGTTAATGAATGAAAGAATGTTAATGTTCCCAAGTGTGGGAATGTATATAATGGCTAAAGAAAATCGTGCGTGGTAAGTAATGAAAAAAGGTATTGTGAAATGATGTAATTGAGTTGAACGATTATGGAAACACCGTGTACATGAATTACTGCTTGGTGAGAGTCATTGTGCCTTGAGTCCACCTAGCGAATTGTTGATATGAACTTGTGTTCCTTGTAATGAAAATCCTTGTGATTTAATTGTTGGTGATTGTTGTTGTGAAATGTGATTGTCTGGTGGGATCGGGTTGCACGCCGCAATACAAGGTAATAAGGGTGGACGAGGTAATAAGGGTGGGCGAGGTAATAAGGGTGGACGGGGTAATAA
>ML266169.1:0-16819 GCA_005239495.1 Nicotiana undulata | reverse complement strand
TTATGTACTGGACCTTAGTGAGTATGTATTCTACCACTCGTCACTACTCTTTACGAGTTTAGATAGGATACTCACTGGGTACATATTTGTTTCTATGTACTCATGCTGCACTTCCTTTCTTTTTCTGCACTTGACTGTGCAGGTATTGAGGTTGGTTCGTCTGTTCACCCGTCAACTGATAGGTACTGATCGCGGCGTCGCTCCACACGGTGAGCTGTCTCCTTGGAATTTTCCTGACAGCACCTCTGGAGCCTCCCAATTTCATTTTTGCTCAGTCTTTTGTTCCAGACTGCGGCTTGTATATTTTGTATATGTATTTCTGCTGTTGTATCTATGTAGCCGCCCGTTGACACTGTGACACTAGTCCTGGCACACACTTGTTGTAGTTATCGGGGTTGTATATGTATTGGGCCTAGCTGTGGTTCAGCTTGTTTCTACGGCCCTACCCCATGTTGTTATTGTATTACGCATTTTCATTTTTATTGTTGTTCGTTGGCTTGCCTAACCTCGCCGTTAGGCGCCATCACGACCTGGACCATTA
Organism: Nicotiana undulata; assembly: GCA_005239495.1. Lineage (NCBI taxonomy): Eukaryota > Viridiplantae > Streptophyta > Magnoliopsida > Solanales > Solanaceae > Nicotiana > Nicotiana undulata. The sequence goes on along the minus strand of ML266169.1, from coordinate 16,278 downwards.
CTATATGAAAATTGTAATATAACATGGAAAGTTTCAAATCTTTGTTTTTGTAAAAACAAAACAGTAAAAATAAACATTTAGCTTTTCAAATCTTTATTTTCTTGGAAAATCGGTAAAAATATAAATGTCCTCCCTTATCGCTCCTTGTTGCGGCGTGGAACCCGCTCCCACTTGTCCTCCCTTATTGCTCCTCCCTAAATATATCACCCTTATTACACCTGTTGCGGCGTGCAACCCGATCCCACCTGTCCTCCCTTATCACTCCTTGTTGCGGCGTGCAACCCGCTCCCACCAGACATATCATATCAATTTATTCATAGAGAATTTCACAATTCAGGCCAAGCCTTTCACAATTACTGTTATTTCCACAATTTCAAACAGAATATCATATAGCTCATAAGCTTTAACCAATATCATTTCATAATACAACCAACCAGAGTGTAAGTAAACACCGTAACGCTGTCAATCTAGCTCAGTCTTTATATACTATAATAAACTCAAGAGAACAACCAACATTTTTAACACACTTACAACAACAATTGGAAATAACTCAATGAAACCCAATAACCACGTGAACCTCAACAATTACGAAAAAGTTAGACTGCATTTCTCACAACTTCCTCAATATTATCAAGACGAAACCAACAGGAACGTATATATATATATATATATATATATATATATATATATATATATATATATATATATATATATATATATATATATAATTCATAAAAGTAATGCCAAACCTCTCATCCGTTATACATCTCACAAGAAACTGGCTCAAACAACCAATACTCTTTCCAAATAATCACAACAATATCTAACACAGATCAACAAGGCCAAATAGTCATAGAAGCAATAATGAACATATAACAATTAAGATAATGATCAAATAAGTGGGGAACGGGAAGGGCATCATGTTTAACAAACAATTTGGGTGGTGCATAGATACTCGTCACCACACCTATACACCATGCCCATGCAATTCACATAACAAACAAGTGGGGAGTCCTATTCCCTCAAGCAAAAGTTAGACCAAACACTTATCTCAATTCCGCATGCCACTCACTGCTCAATTATTGCTTTTCCTTTTGAATTCACCTCTAACTTGCTCGAATCTAATTACTATTAACTTAATATCATTAACTAATGCTAAAGGAACTAGCTTTATTGAAAAATATAATTTTTCCTATGTTTTCTAAAAAAAAGTTAAAACCCGACCCCGGGCCCGCTTGATCAAAACTCGGGGTTCGGACCGAATTACGTTTATCCATTCACCCACGAACCCAAATATACTATTAGTTTTGAAATCCGACCTTAATTTGATATAAAAATTAAATCTTAACAAAACTCCCTAATTCTACCCAAAATTCTAGATTTTTACCATGAAAATTCTTTGTTTTTTCTTTAAAAGTGATGCAAAATAGTAAGGAATTGAAAGAAAAAGGTTTGGGATTGATTACCTATGAATTGTGGATGAAGCTTGCTAAAGAAAACTCGTTTTTAGGGCTGGAACTTCGAAAATTTGGAGAAGAAAGGGTTCTGCCTGTTTTTAACAGGTATTTATATTAGCTGGGCTGGGCAACTGTGCGATCGCGGATAAAGAGGTGCGATCGCACATGGTAAGGGAAAACTGTGCAGTGCGTTCGCATGGGGAGGGGTGCGATCGCACAGGGTATTGGATTTCCCTCCCCCAGGCATAAATTTAAAGCAGTGCGATCGCGGGGGTTACTGTGCAATCGCATAGCACAATCCAGGTGGTGAAGTGCGATCGCATACCTGCTTCTGCGGTTGCACAGTACAATTTTTGGGACCTTGAAGAGTACACTATGCGATCGCGGTTATACCTATGCGATCGCATAGTACAAAAATCTTGACACCAGATATTGAAAAACCAGCAGTTATTTTCAAGTGCAAAATACCCCGTGGCCTATCCGAAACTCACCCGAGCCCTCGGGGCTCTAAACAAATCATGCACGCAAGTCTAAAAACATCATACGGACATGCTCGTGCGATAAAATCATGAAAATAACATGCAATTCTATGAATTAAACTTCAAAACTCATCATTTTCATCAAAACTCTTAAAGTTCATAATTTCTCAACCGGATGTCCGAATCACGTCAAACGAACTCCGATTTTCACCATATTTCGCAGTTAACCTTTAAATATCATAAGAAAGATGTACTCGGCTCCGGAACCAAAATAAAGACCCGATACCAATGATTTTAAGCATTATTTCTTTTCTTTAATTCATAAATATTTCATCAAAACAATTTCTTTCAAAAATTGATTTCTAAGGCTTGGAACCTCGGAATTCATTTCCGGGCATACGACCGACGCATATTTTACTGCGGACCTTCCGGGATCGTCGGAACACGGAAACGGGTCTGTTTACTCAAACTGTTGACCAAAGTCAATTTTTATAAAATTTAAATTCTAAAAATAACTATTTCTCATATTTTCACATAAAAGCTTTCCGGTTTCACGCCCGGACTGTGCACGTAAATCGACGTATTTCATTTTAGTCTTTTATGGTTATTTTTCATCGAACGGAATCTAATTTTATAAAATGTACCCTTGGGTCATCACATTGAAAATCCATCTCTAAGAATTAAACAAGAAGCTGAGCTCAGCAACGCAGAGTGGGTAAAGAACCGTTGAGCAGTTGTCCCTTATAGACGGAAGGAGAAAGAATGCAGTCTGCCATGGTCAACTCTACCAGAATTGTCACGACCCAAATCCTAATAAAGGTCATGATGGCGCCCAACAACGGGGTTAGGCAAGCCAACGTAAATATCACAAGTGTTACCCTTATCGATTGAGTAATTATTCCAACATATACCAATTTTAATCAGTTATGAATATGGTAATAGCCTGTGATATGAAATAAAACCATAAACACGTGAACCAAACGATAAGCATATCTATATAATATATACAGCCTAAAACCCAGAATATATGCTACGTGTGTGCCAGGGACTAGTGTCACGAGTGTCACGGGCAACTATCAGAATATACAAGATATATATATATACAAATCCACAGTCTGGATGAAATAGACGGGGAAAATAACAAAAGGAACTTCAGGGTGATGCTAGGAGGTTGCCAGGAAGAGAAGCTCACCGTAAAGTCTTATCACACACGTCAGTATCTAGCACCGGCCTGATAACCAGATGTACCAGCCTCCGGACCTGTACAATCAAGTACAGAAGAAGAAGAAGTGCAACATGAGTACATAAATAAATATGTACCCAGTGAGTATCCCGTCTAAACTCGAAGGGTTAGTGACGAGAGGTTGACTAGATACTCACGAAGGTCCAGCAATATAATATAAAAAGAGATATGGCTAAAGCAGTAGGCATGTGAAGCAGAAATCAACAAGTACATAAGCAATTGATGTAATCAATAACAAGTGAGAATGAACTGCAAGTGCCAAATTCTCCGTTTACACGATACCTCTCAATCCCACTATAAGTGACTCGGACTTAAGTGATAATCCAATACAAGACAAGACAACAGGCCGGAGTCATAAGGGTGGTCATAAAGACTGAGGTCATAAGCTACCCACGATCGCGAATCATACCTGCGACTCGCGTGCTGACTCAATAGTAATAAGATGACCCACGATCGCGCATCCAGTCTGCGACTCGTGTGCTGACTCAATAATGATAAGCTACCCACGATCGCACATCATGCCTGCGACTCGTGTGCTGACTCGATAATAATAATATATAAGCTGACCTACGATCGCGCCTCCAGTGTGCGACTCGTGTGCTGACTCGATAATAATAATATATAAGCTGAACCACGATCGCGCCTCCAGTCTGTGACTCGTGTGCTAACTCGACAACAAGTGCATATACGTATACAGGAACATATGTGTACCGACTCAACAGTGAACTCAACAGGACTGTGCCAATACCACTGTAGCCAACTGGGATTGAAATCATAATATTTCACCTTTCCATGTCATCTCAACACCAAATCTCAACTTACACTACATACAAGATATAAATAAGGCACATAGATGCATGCTCGTGAGTCCTAAAGCTACCCGACATAGCAATATAGTCGCCACGTATGGACTCTCGTCACTTGGTACGTACGCGGCCCCCACAACATGTATACATAACAAATAAGGAACCTATGGGGAAACTTCCCCCTTACGAGGTTGGAAAAGAGACTCACCTCGCGACGAAATCACCCCTCGGATCAAGGATGCGCCCGAATCTCCGAAATCTACCCTCAACGGCTCGCAACTAGCTAAATATAGCGTAATTGAATCAATTTAAGTTCAAAGAAGAAGAATTAACCAATAAACCCAAAATTAGGCATTGGTGGAAGGTTAAAACTTAGTAAAACCTTGGAATTTACTTATCTCAATAACAATGGTGGAAGGTTCCTTGAAGAGCTCTCTAAAGGCTTGAGGAGGAAGATGAAAATGGAGGAAATAGGCTAAGTCCCGTATTTAATAAAACTGCCAAGTTATTCCTTCATTGCGATCGCGACAAGGGCCTGCGATCGCGAAGGTCAACTGGCCAGACCTCTGTGATCGCGGCAGAGGTCCTGCGATCGCGAAGAGCAACTGTGCCCGGCCTTGACTTGACACTATGCGATCGCAAAGGAAAAGGACCCAACCTTCCGCGATCGCGAAGAGGAAGCTGCGATAGCGAAGAACAATCAACAGCCCAGCCAAGTTCCTTCTCCGCAATCACGACCGTCCTTCTGCGATCGCGAAGAAGGAAATAAGACAACAAAAATCTGGTTTTTCCAACTTAGCTCCCGGGGGTTCAAAACTCACCCGAGCCCCTCGGGACCCCGTCAAAAAGCACCGGCAAGTATGTATTCATGATACGGACTCGCTCAAACTTCTGGAACGTGAAAAACAACAGCAAAACTCAAAATTCAACCCCAAAACCAAATTGAATCAAACTTAAGAACTTAAGATTCTAGAATCCACTTCAATGCACCGAATAGACCTATACTACTCGGAAGTACCTCAAATTTTGCAGACAAGTCATAAATGACCATACAGAACTATTCCAAGTCCCATAATTCCATTCGGACCTCAATAGCATAAAACCACATCCCAAACCAAGTTCCAAACATAAGGAAATCCTGATCTCCATTTCAGGCACCGAAATGCTCCCGGGTCATCGAAAACTCAAGTTGAACATACGCCCAAGTCCGAAATCATCATACGAAGCTACTGGAGCTGTCAGAACTCAATTCCGAGGTCATTGATCAAAATGTTTACCGAAGTCAAACTTCGCCAAATAGGCCAACCATAAGGAACCAAGTGTTCCTAAATCACTCAAACCATTCCCAAATTCTGAACCACCCGTCCCCGCAAGTCATAAAGCACGAATAGCCGCTATGGAAGGTTTCATTTAAGGGATCGAGATCCAAATACGCAAAATGACCGGTCGGGTAATTACAAGAATAGAATGTTCAGAGCCTTCAACAAGAAAGTCAAGTCGAGATCGTTCACACCAGGGAAGCTGGTGTTAAAGAAAATCTTTCCACATCAAGACGAAGCCAAAGGGAAATTCTCTCCCAACTGGCAAGGCCCGTACATGGTTCACCGAGTGCTGATAGGAGGAGCTCTTATACTTGTAGACATGGGCGGAGAAGTATGGCCAAAACCAATCAATTCAGATGCAGTCAAGCGCTACTACGTGTAATCTTTTATGCCTTATCAATGATGTAAATTGAACTACGCCTGACCTGATTCCCATTTAAGATGGGATACGTAGGAAGCCCTATGGGTTCGGTCATAATTTAATAAAAAAATTATTTTCCCCCGCAATTGGAAACTGGGGCAGAATTTTGAAGAGGAGCCTCAAAATTCTTAAGCAAGTTCAGCCGATTGCCGCACGAGCAACAGTCAGAAGTGTTAACCCATCAAACTGTGGCAAAAATTTGAGGAGGACCCTTAAAATTCGGTAGCAGGAGAAGCTGCAATGTCTCGAGCCATGTCACGGTCGTCGGTTCATACAAAAAATTATTTTTAAATTATACATTATGTTATACCTCCATCTGCATCTGCATAAGGCTTTGTTTAGCAAACGCTACCCCAATGATTCAGACAGTATCATCCGATCAAGCCGAACGAGGCAAACAAAGCCGGCGGGGATACGAACTAACCTTCCCCTTACAAAACTCACGATTTTTCTTTTGATGCAGGCACTAAGGTTGAAAAATCCCTAAACATACTGTCCGCCCAGGGGACAAACATTATTCAAATTGTGATTCTCAAAACCATTGCATTTGCCGACATTTACCATCAACGCAAATGATGCTTCATGATAACAATGCTCTCAATGGTCACAATACCGCAATTTATTACCAGCTAAGAATTCCTACTGTTATTTTATTTCTTGCATAAGGCTACCTTTCTGCCTTTCGAGACTAAACGTTGTCTCCCTCTGCATTCGCATCTCTGCATAAGGCTACCATTCTGACTTCCGAGACTTAGCATTGTCTCCATCTGCATCTGCATTTCTAAATAAGGCTACTATTCTGCCTTCTATCTGCATAAGGCTACCATGCTTCCTTCTAATTTGCATAAGGCTACCATTATGCCTTCCGAGGTTTAGCTCTACCTCCACCTGCATTGCATAAGGCTATCATTCTGCCTTCCGCGGTTAAGCTCTACCTCCATCTGCATCTGCATAAGGCTACTATTCTGCCTTACGAGACAAAACACAGTGTAACGATCCGATCGGTCATTTTACGTTATCAGACCCCATTCCCCTAAATAAGACTTCCCATAGAGGCTTCTTATGGTTTGTGACTTGCAGGGGCTGGTGGTTCAGGAATTTGGAAGTGCTTTGAGCAGTATAGGAACACTTGGTTCCTTAAGGTTGGCCTATTTGGTCAAGTTTGACTTCGGTCAACATTTTGAACAAACGACCTCAGAATCGAGTTCCAACAGTGTCAGTAGCTCCGTATGATGATTTCGAACTTGAGCGTATGTTCGGAATGGATTTTCGATAACCCGGGAGCGTTTCGACGCCCGATATAGAAATAAGGATTTCCTTAAATTTGAAACTTGGTTTGGAACGTGATTTTATGATATCGAGGTCCGAATGAAATTCTGAGACCGAGAATAGTTCCATTATGTCAATTATGACTTGTCTACAAAATTTGAAGTCATTCTGAGTAGTATAGGCCATTTCGTCGCATTGAAATGAATTCTAGAACTTCAAGTTCAAAGTCTTGATTCAATTTTGTTTTGGGATCGAATTCCGAGTTTTGTTGTTGTTTTTCACGTCATGGAAGTTTGAGCGAGTTCGTATCGTGAATGCAGACTTGCCAATGCCTTTGGACGGGGTCCCGAGAGGCTCGGGTGAGTTCTGGACCCCCGAGAAATAAGTTCAAAAAACCAGATTTTTGCTGTCTGGTTTCCTTCTTCGCGATCGCAGGAGGTGGGCCGCGTTCGCGGAGAAGGAATTGGGCTGGGCTGCTGAATTCTCTTCGCGTTCGCAGGAATCTTTCCATGATAGCGGAAGGTCGGGTCCCTGACCTTCGCGATCGCATCCCTGTCTCCGCATTCGCGATGGTCTGGATCCTTGGTCTTCGCGATCGCAGCCTCGCCTCCGCGTTCGCGTTGAGGTGGGATGGGGCCAGGCCTGTTTGCTCTTCGCGATCGCAGGACCTCCTCTGCGTTCGCATAGATCTGGCCAGTTGGACTTCATGATCGCGGGCCCCTTTTCGCGTGCGCATAGAAGGGCCTCAGGGCCTGGGCCATTTGGCCTTCGCGATCGCGGGCCCTTGGTCACGATCGCGGTGAAGGGAAATCTGGGCAGTTAAGTTATATACGGGATTTAAGTCTCATTCCCCATTATCATCTTCTTCCTTGAGATAATTGAGAGCTTCCAAGAAGGCCCTTCCACCTAGTGCTCGAGGTAAGTAAATTTCTTATTAGCACCGAGTTTAAACATCAATTTCTAGTTAAATCCCCTACTAATTTATCAAAATCATGGATTTGGGTAGGAGTTTTAGGGATTTCGAGGGATTTGCAAATTTGTCCGTTTAAGGCCATGAATTTAAGTAGAAATCACGTATTAATGATCCTTAGCCTATGAGAGAGTGATTCTTTCGAGAAGTTTCGGAATTCGAGCGTGCTGGCCCGGGGTTGAAATGTAGAAATTCTTCAAGAATGATGATTTTACTGAATAAATAGGATACTTTCCCCACATTAAGCATGCATTGATATAATTGTACACCTTTTGGCTAGTTGCGAGTCCTCGGGTGTAGAGTTCGGAGTTTCGGGCGCATTCGTGGTCTGAGAGGTAGATTCGACATGAGGTGAGTCTCCCTTCTAACCTTGTAAGAGGGAATTGTCCCCATAGGTGATTTATATCCTATGTGCACTGGTTTTGGGGGCTATGTACGCACCAAGTGACGAGAGTCCGTACGTAGCGGCTATCATTGTTATGTTCGGGTAGTTAGGCCCACAACATGCCTTATATGCTTCCTTGTAATGCCTTGTATGTTTCCTCGTAATTCCATATGTACTATGAGACCATGTTATGTATAGTATTGTTTCTCTGAGGCTTTATGGAAATTTTTGAATTGAAAGGAATTGGTTATGGAAAGTAAGTTTTATAAGTTATTGTGTGTGCATGTGACCGCTTCGCAATTTACATTTCCGCGAGCGATGTGTGATTTCCCCCACTCTCATGGGAGCGTGTCGTACGCCACGACGGATTGAAAGGTGCACTTTTTGGACAGGCCGATCGATCCTCGGCAGTGCACAGAGATGATACAATTGAGAATGCATTCTTGGTACGGGATGTTCGATCCTCGACAGTGCATGGACGAGATTTGTACTATGATATGATATGATTACATTGAGAGATGCACTTATGGGATGGGCCGTTCAATCCTCAGCAGTGCATAAATATTTTCCTTATGACTCCGGCCAATTGTCTTATTCCTGTGTGCGCATGATTATTTGGCATTGTTTCATGGATATTTACTTGTATTGGATATTTGGGGGAAAGAAAGTGGACATTATTATTGTTGCAGTATTTTTCTTGGATTTCTGTGCTTATTACATAATTGCTACTCATTGTCTTACATGTCTTCCGCTTTTAATTTTATTATTTTTATATCATACTATTGGACCTTAGTGAGTGTCAAGTCGACCTCTCGTCACTACTTCACTACTAGAAATTGGAGCTATTGCAACCCTTCAAACACCGTTTCCATAGATAGGCTAACCGTCCCTATAGGGCTATTGGAACGGATGTTGACTCATTCCGGGATTCAGTGTTACAATAGGTCTATTGGAACGGTTATTTGCAATGGTTCATAAACCTTCTTAATAGATAGGGCTATTGTAACGGTTTGGACTGGTAAAATTGTTCTATCTACCAGAACGGTTTCATTTCTGTTGGGACGGTTATAAACCGTCTTTGTAAAATAATACAACTAATTTTTTTTTAAGTCTGTTGCAACGGTTTTCATGATATATGGAAACAGTTTATGTGATTTATTGGAACAACTATCACTGCTCTATTGCAACGGACATTGTAACATATTGGTACAGTTAGTAGGAGTTGCTCTTATTATTTTCTAGGCCTATTGGAACAGTTATATTCCCTATTGCAACAAATTATAATTTTTGATATTTATGGAAGCAAAATGAAAAATATTTTCCTATTGTATGAAATTGTTTACACCATATCCAACTAGCATTATCCATGTACAAAAATAAAATATGGATACATTGTTTGGTCAAACAATTCAAAAGTCATCAAAATAGATATGTTTGGGTACAAAAAGTTCTAAACTAAATTAAATATCCTTAAACATAATAATAAAGTCTAACAACAATCAACAACACTCAAGTAAGGTTTTCGTCACTGCTTTCATCCGCAATCGCTCCACCTACAAAAGCCAATGAGAAATAATTAAATAAAAATTTTAGGATAGTTGAATCACAAAGTAATTGAATGACCAATTTGTTAGTAACTCAAAAAATTTCAAATTGAATGACCAATTTGTTAGTAACTCAAAAAATTTCAAACTCTCTAAATTCTTAAATTTTTCGGCAGAGTTTCCATTGTAAATATGACTATCCCAAAATTTTCAACCTGCTCAAAACATCATTTGTAAATACAACTATGTAGGACCTAAGATCCATCCATACATCAACTATCAATATGTGCCATCCACAATATTATTGGCACACCGTATCAACATGTACCATTAGGCTCTAGCTTGACTTAGAAGCTCTTGAGCAGAGAAAAAACATTTAGTATTGGTATGAGCTACAGTACCCAAATGATGGTTCAAATAAGTGGTAAGGTAAAATAAAAATAAAGGATATCATTTAGGATATGCGTGACTTCATTGCCACTCAACAAAAGGAAATATCAGGAAAGAAGGTTGAACATAATGGGATCAAAGTTGAGCTTCTTGGCCAGATAGGTGAGTTTCGACTAGTCAATTTTAACAATTAGCAGTTTCGTGTCCTTCTCAAATCAAGTGCAGCATTTTATCCATTATCTATGGTCAGACAACAAAGGAAAGAAGCATGTCAAATGAACAAAGAAGCCAGACTACACAAATACCCACAAGACCCTCTGCCCTAACATTGATTAAGCTTACACTGCTAAATAGATTGCTCACAAAAAGCTGAGATGCAATTGACATCCTTATGAAATTGTGAAGGCTGATAGGCGTGTGTGCTCTTCTACAGAATAGTGAAACAATATGGAATATTGAGCTATGAGCATCTGAAGGTGGCCTGGGAGTTGGAATTTCATTTTTTGGCACATAGCTGCAAACAGATGGAACACTTCCTTTCCCTCCAATTCTTTAATATAAAGTGAATTAGATGAATTTTAGGATCAAGCTGAACTAATCAGTAAGCTACAGGTCCTTTCTGATATTTTTTAACTAGAGGTTCAGTAACTCTATTAGTCTCCCTCAAATCAACAAGTATAATTCTAAACCGAATAAGCTAAAAAATAAGCAATATTAATACCTCGATGTGTAGAAGCAGCTTCTCCAGGAGAATTATCACCCAATGCCGCTAGAATAATGTTAGCATCAATATCAATTCCTGAACGCTGAAGTCGTGCAAGGACATCTGCAACAACTTCTTTACGAATAGTTGTCTTTTGTTCCTCAAGTTTTTCCTCCATTCTTTGTATCTTCTCCTCCATTTTTTTTAGATAATTTGTAGTATTTGAAGAAGATTCAAAACATCCTACTTTTCCTCTCAAACAAGTTCTTGTAACCCCTCGTCCATACAATCTCAGACGTCCCGAATGTTCAGGCCCCATGACAGATGCAAATGCATCTATGGACTCATTGCCATTTTCGTGTTGTTGTGCTTCAATTTCCTCCATTTCAGCCTTCAAAGTAAATTCAAACAAATAGAACAATTAAATAAAACGTAAACTAATAAAAACAAATAATTGATCTCGATATAACATCAGTTAAATATAATTCGCACAATTTTACTGATTGTATCTTCATCCGAGCACTTGTATGATCGCCCAGCTTTTCTTTTTCTTGTAGCTACAAAGACCTCCTTTGCCGATAAAGGATTCGGAGTTTCCTTATCGTTTTCCTAGTTACATAGTTACATGAAAGTGAGTTAGCATTCGTGGTGATCTACCATGTACTAAACAAGAGCAGAAATTGAGAAATGTTTTGCCATTATTTGCTAGTTACACACCAACTTAGAGCGTACTAAAGCAAAACTTCTTTTTCCAGCAGTATGAGGATCCTTCAACTTTTTTCGGTTCTCACTATTAATTTGAGACATTCTCTGCAAGAAGAAAGAAACATCAAACAACTTATAATAACAAGTATTGACTTCACATTTCATATTATCTTCTAGATTCATCTTAGCCATGTCTCTCTATCGGTGTTAGTATAGAGTTTCACTGAAGAATGATATTGTCTCATTAATACCAATAAAAATAGAAAAACTGCTATTAAATACAAATGTGGCAGCGATTAAGCCCTACGTTTAAACAAAATATGCTTACAATTTGATAAACAGAGAAGTGTAAATGGTTAGAGACACTCAAATTGACTAAGACATTATAATAACAACCAACACAATCAGCTAGTTATAAGATAAATCTTAAATAGTTGACGATTCGATGTTGAAATTGAGCACCCCAAATACTATATGACCATATATAAATGCAAAAACAATTCAACTAGGTACATTAGTATCCCCAAATACTATATCCCAAAATAGACGTGACATACATTTCTAAATCATGCATTAGTATTCTGAACAGACATGACATATCAACAAAGACAAAATTTTGAGTAAATGGAAATAAGCAAAGCAAGGCACAATAACCAAAACCAAAGGTCCACACAGAACAACAGAACAATTACATATCTTCTTTTACGATATGTCGACGACCATATGAAAACACAACAATTACAGACCAGTGTTTCGGCTCTTTTTTGGGCAGAACTTTTCTGGAAAAAAATCGCCAGCATTTCGGCGCTCTTTGGACGTTTAGAAAAAAAAAGAATAAGAAGAAGAAGGAGGAGGAGTAAAATAAGTACACAAACCTGGAGTTTCTCTGAGTTCTAATACCTAAGGAGTTCCTTAAACTGAGAAGCTGGTACATCTTCAGGGATATTTTGCAATCGAGTTTCATCATTGTGATATGCATCAAAGTGATTTTTTTTCAATATACACTTGTGCTTTCTCCAGGCAGCTTGCACTGATTCCAAAGTATATTTTTTCCAGCTTCAGGAATATCATATTTATCCTACAATTGATGTCAAATCTGTTAGTGCAGAAGATATGAGAATTTCAACCAAAAATTGAAAATTAAGAAGTTCAGACCTTGGTATATTACCATATATCCTCTTTTGTGTCCATCTTCCTCCAATCCAAAATATCAAGAGGATATAGAGTCGCATTCCTTGCCAATGTGCCGAGGAAGCTTCCAAACTCTGTCACAACTTTATCACTAGGACCAAAGGGTTGATTTAAGTAGTTAAGTAAAATCCCTTTACGCTCTTGGCGTCCATGTATATTTTTCATCTTTGTTCTACCTCTTTTTCTTGGCTGAATACAAGGGCCTACATTTATATGAACCAAAAAAATAAACACCAAATCAGTATTGTTGATACGTTATTTATGACTGCAATAGGATGTAAATATTTTTAGATAAAATCTATAAGTTATTACCTTGTTCTTCTGATTGTTCATCTACAGTAGGAGTTGTAGAATCCAACTGAACTTGTTCCTCCACTTGTTCATCTATTACTTGTGTGGCAGGAGTGGTTGATCTAGTTTGTACATGATTTGCTACTCCTGAATATTGTGGTAGTGGCAGATTCTCTTCAATAATATTCAGACGCTCTTTGTTTGATTGTTTAGCTGGAACAACATATTTTGCAGGAGCGGTTGATCTAGTCTGTACATGGGCTGGCAGATTCTCTTCAATAATATTCGAAAGCTCTTTCTTTGATTGTCTAGCGTGAACACCATATTTTTGGCTAAAAGAACTCCTTATTTGATTTTCCAAAGATGCCATTGTTCCAGGTTTTGCGTATGTCGCACTTGTCTTTCTTTTGGGCTTTGAAGGTCTTTCTTGACTCATGTCTATCAGAATCTGATCAAGAATACAAAAACAAATTATCTCTAATAGGTATTATATAAAAGACGTCAAGTATCATGAATTACTGTCCTAGATATATAATATTTTACTGGATTCTAAGTCTACTCTATCATTCAGTAATCAACCTCTGCTCTTTCTTTGCCTTTCTATCTTTATTGTAATACAATAGTGGAAGTGGTAAATAAGATTTAATATGCTGAACTTAAGTGCTTGGATATTATAAAAGCTTGAATGGAAACAAACTAAGCTTGAACTGAAACATATTAAAATAGCTCCAAATATCAGACTAAAGTTTCAATTACTTAGCATATTACAAAAGCTTGAAACTGAAACAAACTAAGACAATGAAGTTTCTGAAGTTTCAATTACTTAGCATATTACAAAACCTTGAAACTGAAACAAACTAAGACAATGAAGTTTCTAAAGTTTCAATTACTTAGCATATTACAAAAGCTTTAAACTGAAACAAACTAAGACAATGAAGTTTCTAAAGTTTCAATTACTTAGCATATTACAAAAGCTTTAAACTGAAACAAACTAAGACAATGAAGTTTCTGAAGTTTCAATTACTTAGCATATTACAAAAGCTTTAAACTGAAACAAACTAAGACAATGAAGTTTCTGAAGTTCCTTCTTCAGTCATCAGCCTCCATCCAATCCCAATCCGTATCATCTAAATCATCCTCCTCTTCTGATATTTCCACAGCTGTATCTTGAGAATGTTGTGCATCAACTGGCATATCAATAACATCAAGAGGTACATCTTCTCTCAACCATCTAATATCAATGTCGACCAAACTATTTGATGGACCGGCATCATCATTAGGCTCCCTCCAAAATGTCTCCCCAACATTAGGAATATTTTCTTCCTGCAAATCATACAAATCAACGGGGACTTTATTCATTTCATAATAAACATCCTTCTCAATTGGATCCTCTACATAAAAAACTTGGTGGACTTGAGATGCCAATACAAAAGAGTCGTCAGTACTACATAATCGGTTAAAGTATACTCGAGTTAACCCATATTCATCAACTTCATTACCAAACCAATCACATCTAAACAATACGACACATAAGCGGCCCCTATAATCAATCTTAATGATAACTTGAATAGCTCCATAGTACAAAACCTGTCCATCAATGGGATTTTGGTCCCTAGCACTAGCAAAACTATCAGTTGTTGCTGACAAAGTCACTCCACTATTCTGTATCTTCAACGGGGCATCCCGCGTCATTGTATGAAATAAGTAGCCATTGATAAAATATCCAGTATATCGTTTGGCCAATGTATTAGGCCCTTTAGCTAGCCATCACAAATGATTGGGCACGTCAATGCTTTTTACTTTCTCTTTAAACCAGTCGGCAAAGTTTCTACTATGTTTTCTTGCTCTTACCCATGCATGTGATCTAGTATGATTATCAATTAAATTCTTATGTTCCTTGCAAGCCATATGTTTCAAATTTTATCATTAGGCCTTTATCAATTAAATTTTAAAATCTTAAAATATAAAATGAAATAAAGCTATAATACAAGTGATGGTAATATATTTTATCTTACATGATAAATGCCTCCACTTGTTCATCTTCAGTATTGAAAAGAGCATATCTATGTGCCTCAGAACATAACTGCAAATCCATAGAAAAAATCTTTCCCTTTCTCTTTTTCTTACTTCCAATTGGATGGCCTATTTTAGGAAAAATAGGTGACAATTTGCTCCTTCAATGTCCCCATCATCCTCAGTTTGGTACATACTGAATCTTGTCTTCACCCCATCATGTAGGTATCTCGAACAAAAGACCAAGCACTCTTCGGCTAGAAACCCCTCTGCAATTGACGCTTCTGGATGAGCTAGATTACGAACAAACGCCTTATATTTGCACAAATTTCCTTCAGTAGAATACATCCAACGACAATGAGTTGGACTCCCAAGCTTAATTTCATTTACTAAATGAACATGCAAATGAGGCATTATATCAAAATAGGTAGGAGTGAAAATCATTTCAAGCTCACATGTAATATCATTGATTTCAGTCTGCCATCTATCAAGATCCTCTCGCCTTATAACCTTGGCACATATGGCTTTAAAGAAGTTACCCAACTTAATCAATGCCAAAGAAACATTCTCGGGTAATGATTTTCTAACAGCAACTTGAAGCAAGTAATGCATTATAAAATGAGCATCATGACTCTTGTACCCGGATATTTTCATCTCTTTCTCATGCACACAACGTGATATATTCGAGGCACACCCTTTTGGCAATTTGGCATTTTTAAAGACGGTGCAAAATCGCCTCTTCTCTTCTGGATTCATGTAGAAACAAGCTTTAGCCAAAGATATTGTTCCACTTACAACATCTTGTATTGGTTGAAGCTCTTTTCGTATTCCCATTTCTTTCAAATCGTAACGAGAAATTACATTNATGTCCCAAGAACACTATCACATATATTCTTCTCAATGTGCATCGGATCAAGATTGTGCCTCAATTTGTTAGTTTTCCAATATGGTAATTCAAAGAAGATGGATCTTTTCTTCCATGGACCCTTGTTATCCCGAGACCTTTTCTTTAGGCCCTTTCCAAAAACATTCTTGAATTCACGCAACTCTTCGATCACTTCTGTACCTGACAAAGGAGTGGGTGCAAGT
>ML266167.1:4832-53568 GCA_005239495.1 Nicotiana undulata | reverse complement strand
GTTGTTGTAGATAGGCTGACCAAGTCAGCACATTTCATTCCTGTGGCGGTCTCATCTTCAGCGAAGAATTTAGCTCAGATCTATATGGGAGAGATTGTCAGATTGCACGGTGTTCCCTTATCTATCATATCAGACCGAGGTACTCAGTTTACCTCCCATTTCTGGAGAGTATTTTAGCGAATGTTGGGCACACAGATTGAGTTGAGCACAACATTTCATCCTCAGACGGACGGACAGTCCGAGCATACTATTCAGATTTTGGAGGATATGTAGCGGGCATGTGTTATTGATTTTGGTGGTTCATGGGATCAGTTCTTGCCTTTAGCAGATTTTGCCTACAACAACAGTTACCAGCCGAGCATTCAGATGGCTCCGTATGAGGCGTTGTATGGTAGGCGATGCCGGTCTCAAGTCGGATGGTTTGAGCCCGGAGAGGCTAGGTTATTGGGTTCTGAGTTAGTCCAGGATGCCTTAGATAAGGTGAAGATCATTCAGGATAGGCTTTGTACAGCTCAGTCCAGGCAAGAGTTATGCAGATCGTAGAATTCGAGATTTAGCTTTCATGGTAGGAGACCAGGTGTTCCTTCAAGTGTCGCCTATGAAGTGTGTGATGAGATTCGGAAGGAAGGGCAAGTTGAGCCCTAGGTATATTGGTCCATTTGAGATTTTGGACAAGGTAGCAGAGGTGGCCCACAGACTTGCCTTGCCACCACATTTATCAGCCGTGCATCCAGTGTTTCATGTATCTATGCTACGGAGGTATATTGTAGATCCATCTCATGTTCTTGACTTCAGCGGTGTCTAGTTGGACAAGGATCTTACTTATGAGGAGGAGCCGGTAGCTATATTAGATAGGCAGGTTCGCCAGTTGAGGTCGAAGAGTTATCCTTCAGTCCGTGTTCAGTGGAGAGGTCATCCCGCCGAGGCAGCTACTTGGGAGTCCGAGTCCGATATGAGGAGTCGTTATTCCCATCTTTTCTCAGACTCAGGTACTTTTCTATGTCCGTTCGAGGACGAACGTTTGTTTTAGAGGTGGAGATTGTGATGACCCAAAAGGTCATCCTAAGTAATTCCAGCTAAATCTGTTTTTCGAGGCCCCGAAAGCCTCCGTTAATCTCACCTCGATATGTGTGTGCAGCCCGGGCGTGTACCCGGGAAGTCCTTATGTTGTAATTTGACGAAAATGGAATTTTATGATAATTAAATAAATAAAGTTGACTTTGGTCAATATTTTTGGTAAACGGACCCGGACCTGTGATTTGACGGCCCCGGAGGGTCCGTAGGAAAATATGGGACTTCGATGTATGCCCGGAATCGAATTCCGAGGTCCCAAGCCCGAGAAATGAATTTTTAAAGAAAATTGTTTTCTGAAAATAATAAAGGATTTTGAAAATGAATTATTATGTGAAAACCGTGTTACCGGGCCCGTATTATGGTTCCGGAGCCCGGAACAGGTTTATTATATGTTATGTGACTTATCTGTGAAATTTGGTGTAAAACGGACTTGAAATGACGTGATTCGGATTAAAATCGGATAAGTTAAGCTTTATGAAGTTTTAAGAAATTTCTATGAGTTTTGAGGTTTAATTCGTTGATTTTGATGATATTTTGATTATTTAAAAGCTTACATAAGTCCATAGGATGTATTGGGAGTCGTGTGTGTTTTTGGTTTTGAGACCCGAGGGCCTGGGTGAGATTCGGGTAGCTAACGGGGTGTAAAAGTCATGAAAAATCTGGTGTTTGGTTGATTTTTTGGTGTCTGGTAGCTTAGTCTATGCGATCGCATAGTGTTGAGAGTGGGGGAGGTGTCTGTTGTCCCCTGCGATTGCATGAATGGGTCCGCGATCGTAGTGTAGGGAGTCCGGATGTTCTGCGATCGCATTCCTTCTTCGCGATCGCGTAGTGTTCCAGGGTGACTGGGTGGGGGCTAGGTAGTTCTTCTCTGCGATCGTATCATTTACTTCGCGATCGCAGAGATCTGTGGAGTTAACCTTCCGCGATCGCAGCCTTCCATTTGCGGTCGCATAGTAGGGATTCCTATAGCTCTGCGATCGCAGCCCTTCTTCCGCGATCGCAGAGAACAAAATCGCCCAGTTAATTCCTTAAGTCAAAAACAGAATACTTACACGGGATTTTTCATAATTCACCAACTTCTTCTTCCCCAAGACCCCATAGGCGATTCCTAAGCTAGTTCTCCTCCATAACCAATTGGGTAAGTGATTCTAACACTAATTTCTCCCATTTTACTTCCATAATCACTAGAAATCTAGGCCTAAAATCATAAAATCAAGTAGAAATTAGGGGTTTTGGAGAGAGTTAGGTTTTTGGGAAATTTGGGTGATTCAACTTCAATTTGGGGTCGGATCTTGAAACAAATTATATATTCTAACTCGTGGGGTTATGGGTGATCGGGTTTTGGTCCGAACCTCGAGTTTGGACCAAGAGGGCCCGGGGTCGAATTTTGGTAATTTTGGAAGAATGCTAGAAATTGAATATTTAGGTTATGAGATTGTATTATTGAGTCTTTATTGATATTATTGAATTAATTATGCCTAGATATCGTTGTTTCGGAGTCGGATTATAAAGGAAAGACGGTCTTAGAGGGTTGATTGATATATTTTGGACCGAGGTAAGTGTCTTGCCTAACTTTGGTGAGGGAATAGGTATTATTTCTATGTGCTAATTGATTATCATGTTCATTGCATAGGTGAGGTGACGAGTACCAATGCAATGTGTGTCAAGCATGCCCGTGAGCCTATTTTGATAGAAATTACAGTATTTCTTTCATGTTTAGTATATTATGGGATTATCTTTACTTGGTAATTTATTCTTGAAGTATTGGCTGTTGAGCTTGAGAAGTGGTTATATGAATGATAATCAAAGTGTAGAGTATGCGATTGAGGTGATTGGTTATAGCTGAGACCCTTGCCGGGCATTTATTGAGTTATTAATTGATGTTTTTCCCTTGCCGGGTATTTTGAACTGTCAATTTCCACTATGTTGTACTCCTTGCCATTATATATGTTATTGTTTGGTGAGGAAGAGTGTAAAGCACGAAGGGTGATGTCGTGCCATGAAATCTGATTACGTTGCATAGTGAGGAAGAGTGTAAAGCACGAAGGGTGATGCCGTCCCATGATTCATACTGATTATAAGCACGAAGGTTAATGCCGTGCCATGACTGTTATTGAATATAAGCACGAAGGATAATGCCGTGCCATGATACATTGTACATTGCATTGTGAGGAAGAGAGTAAAAGCACGAAGGGTGATGCCGTGCCATTGTTTACATTTCTGGTACTTATACTTGTTTTGTTGGCTATTGTGATAGATTGCCTCCCTTGCTTACTTCTATCTGTCAATTTGACTGCTTCAATTCACTTGTTTCCCCTTACTGCTCATGTATCCCTTACGTGTCTGCTTATCTCTTGCCTTGTATCATCCCTGTTATCTGTTGTAGAATAGGACAGGTTATCATTATTGTCAAGTCTAGCCTCGTCACTACTTTGGCTGAGGTTAGGCTCGGCACTTACTCAATATATGGGGTCGGCTGTACTGATGCTACACTGCACTTCTTAATGTTGTGCAGATCCCGCATACGGACTTAGTGGACCGCATTGAGGGAGTCACCTTCAATCCACACAGAGCTTCAAGTTATACCCGCTGGCGTTCGTGGGCCTTGGTGTCTCTCCTGCAGTTGGATTCCTCATTGTCTTATTTTTTTTTCTCTCCTAGTTTCAAGACAATTATATATTTCCTTTCAGACTCTGTATTTAGCACTCGATTTAGATAGTCTGTGAGGTTGTGACACCCCGGTTTTGGGTATGCGACGTTATGTATTTTATTATTTCACTTTGCATTTTGAATTTCTATTACATTTCCGCTGCTAAAGTTATGGAGTATGTTGGTTATTTCAGTTCATATTTGAAGGGTATAAATTTTCCTACTGTTGAATTGATTTGAAAAATATTAATGTGTAGTATACGTTGACTGTCTAGCGGGTTCAACGTTAGACGCAGTCACGACCTGAAAGGAGGATTAGGGATTCGTTCAGCTTGCAATAAGAATCTAGTAATGCTCACCAACCTTACTTGGAGGCTATCAATTTTCCCAATACTCCCTGGGTGCAACTAGTTTGTAGTAAATATGCCAATAAGAAATCTACACTTACCTCTTCTTTTATTTGGCCAACCTAATTAAAAGGTTAGAAAATCTACATGAAAGCAACATTGTGGCACCCTAGTAAATGATCTAATATTAACGTTTGGACATCTTGATGGATTCACAACTCTCCTAGTCTTAGGAATAGTATTGAAGGACCCCTACACCATTCGAATTATAAGCTCTCTCTACATGACCTCATAACTGGAGATTCATGGGACTTGTCCAAAATCTCTTTTGATCTCCCAAAGGACCTCTCTGTGAAAATTAAGGTCACCCCTACTCCAACTTACCACACTGATAAAGACCATACTACTTAGGATATGAGCAGTTGTGGTTCATTCACTACTAAATCTTGTTATAAGCTCCTAAAAGAAAATCACTCGACTAATCATTTAAACAAGAATGATTTTAATTGGATATGGAAGCTCCAGTGCCCTAATTAAATCAAATACTTCTTTGGAAATGCATACATAACAAAATTCTTTGTAGGACCTTCCTCCACCATATAGGAATCAATATTGATGCCCTTTGTCCTATTTGTAAAGTACGGCTAGAAGATGTCATTCACATTTTCATCAAATGTCCTATAGCTACATGTTTTTGGAAAGATCTTGGTTTAAATTTTCAATACGAGAGCAGCACCCATCACTGGCTAATATCCCTGAAAAAGGGTCAATTTCTTAATAGTAACAAGCAACGACAATGGATCAATATTTTTCCTTTTGACATCTGGAACCGTTTGAAAAATAGAAAAAAATAACAACGTCAACAATCTTAAAAAAGCTCTTAATGTCAATCTAGTCCTTAAGCAATCTTTGGAGTATAATTTATTAACCAAAAGAAACTCCCTCCAACAACCTAAAATAAAAAATTTAATTCACTGGATAAAACCATCCCAAAACTCTATCAAACTAAATATTGATGGAGCTTTTTCAAAGACTAACTTACATGCAGGTTTAAGAGGAGTTTTTCGCAATAACAAAGGTGATTGGATATTGGGATTCCACAAATCGTGATATGAAACATCCCCGTGGCATGCAGAATTATTAGCCATGTAACAAGGTTCAAAAATTGTATTGGAGATGTCTTTTCCATTGATGAAAATTGAAACAGACTCTTCAGAGATAATTAAAATGATCAATGAGGACAATTCCCTAACTAACAATACGTTACTCAACTGCAGGTTGTTAATGCACCAATTGAAGATATCAACAATCAACCATAACTTCAGGGAGGGCAGTGCAGTAGCTCATCGTCTAGCTAAAGAAGCAGTCAACCAGTTCAAGCCAAAAGAAGTACCTACCATGCACGTCCACATTTTTTGTTGAAACTATTTTGGAAAAGGATAAGAATGGTGTTTATTTTGGAACCAAACTCTTAACTTCCCTGGTCTGTAATAGTGTAATAGCTATAAACAATAGAAATGTCCTTGAGGACTATGTAGCCTTATGTAAGACATTCCCAGTTAACTAGTATTAATATATCCATCGTTATCATTTAAAAAAATAGATAATTTATTAAAATAATTAGTAACATATAGTAATTATAATTTCACCAAATTTTATTGAAATTGTTAAGTTTATGTAAATTGATTTTAAAAAGGGTTAAAAACTAAAAGGCTATAATTGCAATTCCTTCATTAAAAATGAAGTGTTTGTTCCCAAAATTAAACCAGCCCAAATACTAGGCCCAAATCGGAATTAACCGAGACTAAACAGCCCATCCATTTACAACTTGGTAATCAATGCCATTCTAATTGAACAACCGAGAGCACGTCACGTCACCCTCTAATCCCACTCACAAAAGAAACACAAGCAATTTGAGTCATTGATTCAAATCATGAATAGTCACAAATTATCCCTATTTTTCCGTTTAATCTCGACCCACTATCAGAAATTATATCAAGCGTTAGATCACACAGATCCAACGGTCCCCGTAATTTCCAGAAATTGATTTTTCAAAATGTGTAACGCCACGATTTATCAGGACCGTGCATCAATGATCAACCGTCCCAGATCCTTTCCCTTGACCTTAACCTTAGAGACACCCAATACATTAGAAACCCTAACTCCTTTCCTACCTGCCCAACCGCCCTTCTTTCCCCTTCATCTCTATTTTCTCTCATTTGCTCTGATGCCATCAATCAACAGACCTTGCATAAATTAGTACAATGTCAGGATATTAACCTCAAATCATCTTGTTTGTCTCCCATATCCAGGTTTCTCACTGTATCTTTGTCTATTTCATCTCCGAAAATCAAAACTCCCAAATCCAAACCCTAACCTCAGTGATGAAACTTCAAATCGCTACTGACCTTTTAAATCCATGGATGCATGGTTGTTCCTTTTGTTCTTGCACTCATGGTCTCTTCGTTCTTGCCATTTTCTCCATTCGATTTCAAAACCCTAATTGAAGAAATCATACCCAAAAGGTGAAACTTCAAATTCGCCTAATTTCTTCTTTCGTCCTTTCAAATAAAAGCAAGAAGAAGATGTTAGCTGGCTTCATCATCAATATTCACCACCCAAAGGTCACATGCAATGACCTCTGGGTATTAGGGTTCTAACCCTTGGTTCTTTGTGCTTCAACGTTCAGGCTCTCATACCTCTCACCTCAGGTAAACTCAAACACTGATTTCCCCTCTGTTCTCTCTGATTTTACCGGACTATACTCACTGATGACGTCCAAATCCAATACTAAAAAGTAAATAGACACGGTCGCATGCAATATAATATACCCAACTATGAGTCGGGGTTAAATCTGATAGAGAACAATATGTAGGCGATTAGGCGTGTAAGAGAATTATCGCTTATTAATCTAAGATAAACACTTATAATGGTCTTAAGAAAATGTTTAAAAATAATTGCAAAAATTTAAACTAACCTAGAAAGCAAGTAAAATGATCAATTGCTACAAGCATTATGCAATGGAAATTACGCTCAAGTAAGGATCCAATGTATTTCATGATTTTACAAATATGAGTGAATTTATGTTACTTAGCCTTGGGTAATTATTCTATATTAGCTTCTTCTGAAGACTAACAAGACTTCGTTATCCCCAAAACACTTAATATATTAAACACATCTGATTATGGCTACAAGTAGTTCAATCCTATCCCTAGGTAGAATCTATTAAGTGAAGGTTAACGCCTCAAGTTCTTGTTAATTAATCTTTTCCAACTTCAAATTATCTTTTCCAAAATTAATTCGAAGTAAATGGGTGAGTCCTAGGATTACCTAATCCTTTTGGAAACATTAAAGAACAAGAATAATTAAAGAAATAATAACTCACTTCAATAAAAATAAAAATCGTTTAATACATATGCACAACAAGATATTTAATTCACACTTTAAAAATGAATATTCCCATAAACAAGATTCAAGTGTTGGAAAAAATACTACACACATAGATATACAATACAAAGCAAGGAAATGAAGAAGTGAACATAAATAGGTAAGAAATTCTCAACCAAAAGCTTCAAGACCCAAGTGTCTGTGCAAGAACCCTAGCTCCAAAACTTGTATTCTCTTCTCAAGATATGTCAAAGATGCCCAGATATTGGCCAAATATCTTTCACAAATGAGCTGAATCGTTTATTAAATGATTATAGGGTAAAAAACGTGAAAGGCCAAAACTGCCCAGATTTCTGCCAAGTTTAGTGAATCGCGTTCGCGCAAAGAGGACTGCGATCGCGAAATGTAATGCTGCAAAGAAACGCGATAGTAACCCAAAACTTGTTTTCGCGTAGGTCACTTGACAATCGTAGCCCAGCTTTCTTCTTTGCATTCACAGCATTTACTCCGCATTCGCGAAAATCGCATAAGAATCTTCGCGATTGCACAGAGCAACAAACTTCAATAAATGCCTTAGTTTTTCAACAAAATCTTGCAAAAGTCTAAGTATCAATAAGAGGTAAGTTGGTAAAATACCAACATATCACTCACATCATCAACTCATCGTCACTCTCCACTATCTTAATTTGAAATCTGAAACTCTAGAGGCATTGAATGCCACTACAAATGGAGGCTTCAATGCTTTCTCCTAATATACATACCATGAAAACCTAACACTGAACACACTAAGCGCAAAAACACTAAGAACATTAGAGTTCCTGGTCTTAGGTATCTTACTGTATTTCTCTCTTTTGTCGAGTTTCTTTTGCTGGTTCCAGCTCAAACGTTCTAGGATCTTGAGTAACAAAGGAATTCGTTTTGTATGCTTCCCTTAAGAGGGTCAGCATCTCTCTCTCCATTTTCTGTGTTGTTTATCTCTTTGAATTACTTTGATATGTCAGGCTTGGTTTTGTAGATTGTAAATATTTTATATGTGGTCAACATATTGATATTTATGATTTGTTAATTTAATTATTGCTTGTGTTTAGCATGTTCTGTTATGATTCCTTATGGGATAATAGATTAAGTCATAAATGATACATGTTGATCTCTATTTTCTAATAGTCTCCATGTCTAACCTCTTATGTGTTTATGTTCGGTATGAACTTCATAATTTTCATTAACTCGCAGTAAACTTATTTCTTTCTCGCTACACCTCTATAATTTTGTGAACTTTGAAGTTGAGTTTAGTACCTGAGAATCTGACTAATATGACTTATCTTCCCCTACTTCTTAACCTTAAGTTTAAACTTACAATGTCTAAATATCTTCTTGTCTATCTTTGTTTTCTTTAAACTGTCTCTGAGTTACCACTATAGTCCTTACACTGTTTGACTATTATCACTATTAAACCAATCATATTAATGTTTTTCCTTTCACTAATGATACTATTATAATGTTCACTTCCGCATATTATTCCCTACATTTTACGTGTTTATGATCAAGTTCATTATTAGGTAAATCTTAATTGATATGCACTTGAAAAATTCAATTTGTCCATGTCACTATTCTTAGTTGAAAGAGTCTGAACGTTTAGATGCCTTTCCTCCATGTGTCTGTACTTGTTAACTCTAAGGGTGGTGTCACGACCCAAAATCCTAACTCAGGTCGTGATGGAGCCCAACAGCGGGATCAGGCAAGCCAACACTCAATTTAATAAGGTTTCCTTCTTATTTATAAAACATCTCAACATACAACAAGTTTTAAATCTTAAAACATTCACCGAAAAGGGTAATTAACCAGTTTTTAACCAAAAGCAGTCATAAGGAGGCGTGAGCCAATATATTTACAGACCATAATCCATAATAAGTATTACGTGTGTGCCAGGAACTAGTGTCACAAGTCCTATGGGCATACTAACAGAATGTACAAAAGATATAATATACAGTCCCAGTGTCTGAAAGATATAAACAGGAAATAAGCAAAAGAAACTCCATGGTGTTGCCGAGGATCGTCAGGAGAAGCAGCTCACCGTAAAGTCAGGTCCACTATAATCAGAATCAAGCTCCGGTTTGATAACCAGATGCACCAGCCTCAGAACCTGTACAATTAAGTACAGAAGCGTAGCATGAGTACATAAATAAATATGTACCCAGTGAGTATCCTGTCTAATCTCGAAGAAGTAGTGACGAGAGGTCGACTTGACACTCACTAAGGTCCAACCATATAATATAACAGAATATGATGAAAGCGGTAGGCATGTAAAGGTAGCGAAGCAGCAAATATATAAAGCACAAAAATCCAAGTAAATGCTCAAAGTAAATAAACAATTTCTACTTCATTTTCCCCCAAATATCTGTCAAATAAATATCCACGAAATCAGTAACAATTTATCATGTGCATACGGAATAAGGACAACCAGCCTGAGCCATAAAAATAATCATATATGTGCACTGCCGAGGGTCTAACGGCCCGAACCATAAGTGAATCTTGCCATAATCATATATGTGCACTGTCGAGGGTCGAACGGCCTGAACCATGAGTGCATCTTTCAATCCGCCGTGGCGTACGGACCGCTCTCATGAGAGTGGGGGAAATCACACTCCTCTCCCGAAATATAAATTGCGAAGCGGTCACATGCACAAACAATAATCCTTAAAATTTACTTTACATAAACAATTCCTTCCAATTATCCAATTCCATAAATCTCATGGAAACAATACTACATATAACATGAGTTCATAACACATATTTCATTACAAGGATGAATATAAGGCATGATGTGGGCCTAACTACCCGGACATAACAATAATAGCCGCTACGTACGGACTCTCGTCACTTTGTACATACGTAGCCCCCACAAACATCAACACATGGCATTTAGATTACCTATGGGGACAATTCCCTCTTACAAGGTTAGAAAGGAGACTCACCTCGTGTCGAATCTACTCGTCGGGTCAAGAATGCGCCCGAAACTCCGAATTCGTCTCCCAAGGACTCGAAACTAATCAAACGTTACGTAAATATATCAAATTATACTCAAAGCATGGAATTCTCCTACTCATTAAGTCAAGTCATCGCTCTAGAAGAAATCCCAAAATTCACCCCCAGGACCGCACACTCGGATTCCGAAAATTTTCGAAGGAATCAATTACCCATAACCTAAGGATCATTAATATATACTTTTTGTGTGATTTCATGGAAAATTCCTTGGTAATTCTCCAAATTTTCATAAAACCTAGGTTTTAACTCTAACCCTTAAATTTCCACTAAATTATGAGTTAATCTACCTAAAATTCAAGTATTAGACTAAGTTTATGGTAGGAATTACTTACCTCCAAGTAACTAGGTCGTTTCCCCCTCTTGAATGCTCAAATCACCCCCAAGGAAGAAGAAGAATGTGAGGAAAAATGAATTAATCCCGTTATTAAATGTCACTGCCCAGCTGCCCCTTCATCGCGAACGCGACAGGGGCACCGCGTTCGCGAAGGCCAATGTCCAGGCCCATAAAGGTCCTTCTATGCGAACGCGAAAGGGGGCCCGTGATCGAGAGACTAGCCGGGCTAGATCTACGCGAACGTGGTGGGCTTCCTGCGGACGCTAAGAAAAAACGGGCTTGGTCCCGTCCTATACCTGTGCGAACGCGGAGACACGGATGTGAACGCGAAAGTCAGGGGTCCAACCCATCGCGAGCGCAAGTTGGGCTTCGCGAACGCATAGAGCATCAGCAGCCTAGCCCAACTCCTTCTTCGCGAACGCGGCTGCCCTTCCGCGAACGCGAAGAAAGAAACCAGACACTCAATTTTCTAGTTTTTAGCATTTAGCTCCGAGGGGTCCGAAACTAACCTGATCCCCCCGGGACCCCGTCCAAAGGATTGTCAGGTCTGTTTTCACGATGCGGACTTGCTCAAATTTCCGGAACGTTAAAAACAACAACGAAACTAAGAATTCGACCCCAAAACAAAATTGAATCAAACTTTGAACTTAAAGTTCTAGAATTCTCTTTCAATGCGCCGAACCGACCTATACTACTCGGAATGACACCAAAATTTGCAAGTAATTCATAAATAATATAACGAAACTATTCCCGGTCTCGGAATTCCGTTCGGACCTCGATAACACAAAAATACGTTCCAAACCAAATTTCAATTTTAAGGAAACTCTTATTTCGATATTGGACGCCGAAACGCTCCTGGGTCATCCAAAACCCATTCCGAACATACGCCCAAGTCCGAAATCATCATACGAAGCTACCGGAACCGTTGAAACTCGATTCCGAGCTCGTTTACTAAAAATGTTGATCGAAGTCAAACTTGGCCAAAAAGGCCAACCTTAAGGAACTAAGTGTTCCTATACTGCTCTAAACACTTCTGAATCCCGGACTACCCGCCCCTGCAAGTCATAAATCATAATAAGTCGCTCCGGGAAGCCTTATTTAGGGGAACGGGGCCCGATAACGCAAAACGACCGATCGGGTCGTTACATTCTCCACCTCTTAAACAAATGTTCATCCTCGAACGGGTCTAGAATCATACCTAAAGTGCTGAATAAGTGCGGATATCTTCTCTGCTTGTCCTCCTCGGACTTCCAAGTCGCCTCCTTGACTGGTTGGCCCCTCCACTGGACCTTTACGGCAGAAACTCTCATGGATGTCAACTGGCTCCTCCTCGTAGCCCAACCTCTCATCCAACTAAATGGTGCTGAAATCAACCACGTGAGAGAAGTCAGTGTGGTACCTTCGGAGCATGGATATATGAAAAATCGGATGAACTCCTGACAAACTGGGAGGTAAAGCTAGCTCATAAGCAACCTACCCAACACGCCTCAACACCTCGAAGGGACCTATAAACCTCGGGCTCAGCTTTCCCTTCTTCCCGAATCTCATAATACCCTTCACCGGCGAGACCTTCAACAGAACCTTGTCTCCCTCCATAAATGATACATCATGCGCCCTCTGATCCGCGTAACTCTTTTGTATGGACTGCGCTGTGCGGAGCCTCTCCTGGATCAATTTCACCCTCTCCAAAGCATCCTTCACCAGGTCGGTGCCATATAGCTTAGCCTCGCCAGGCTCAAACCACCTGATAGGGGAACGACATCTCCGACCATACAAAGCCTCAAATTGAGCCTTCTCGATGCTGGATTGATAACTATTATTGTAAGCAAACTCAGCCAAAGGCAAGAACTGGTCCCACTGACCTCCAAAGTCAACCACACATGCCCTGAGCATGTCCTCCAATATCTGAACTATACGCTTTGACTGGCCATCATTCTGTGGGTGAAATGATGTGATGAGGTCTATCTGGGTGCCTAACCCACTGTGCAATGCTCTCCAGAAGTGCGAGGTGAACTGAGGACCTCGATCTGATATAATGGACACCGGCACACTGTGCAACCGAACTATCTCCCGAATGTAGATCTGGGCCAACCTCTCAGAAGTATATGTAGTAGCTACAGGAATGAAATGCGCCGATTTGGTCAATCTATCCACAATGACCCAAACCGCGTCAACCTTCCGCAAAGTCCGAGGCAACCCAACCACGAAGTCCATAGTGATGCTCTCCCACTTCCACTCAGGAATGGGCATCTGCTGAAGTAGGCCTCCTGGCCTCTGGTGCTCATACTTAACCTGCTAGCAATTAAGACACCTAGCCACATACTCCACAATGTACCTCTTCATCCGCCTCCACCAGTAATGCTGCTTCAAATCATAATACATCTTCGTAGCACTAGGATGAACAGAATACCGAGAACTGTGTACCTCCTATAGAATCATCCCTCTAAGGCCATCGACATTAGGAACACATAAACGGCCCTGAAGTCTCAGAACACCATCCTCGCCAATAGTAACCTCCTTGGAACAACCATGTACCACTGTCTCCCGTAGCTCTGCCAAGTACAGATCATCGAACTGCCGAGCCTTAATCTCCCCCAATAACATAGACTGAGCAACCACATGTGCTAAAACTCGACGAGTATCTAAAAGGTCTAATATCACCAGGCGATTAGCCAAGGACTGAATGTCCAAGGCTAGAGGTCTCTCATCTTCTGTGATGAAAGACAAGCTACCCATACTCTCTGCCTTCCTGCTCAAGGCATCTGCTACCGCATTTGCCTTGCCCGGATGATAAAGAATGGTGATATCATAATCCTTTAACAACTCAAGCCATCTGCGCTGCCTCAAATTAAGATTCCTCTGCTTGAACAAGTGTTGCAGGCTGCGGTGGTCTGTATAAACCTCACAGGACACTCCATACAAGTAGTGCCTCCAAATCTTAAGAGTATGAACAATCGCCGCCAACTCCAAATCGTGCACAGGTTAATTCTTCTCATGAACCTTCAACTAGCGAGAAGCATAAGCAATAACTCTCCCTTCCTGCATCAACACACACCCCAAGCCAACGCATGAAGCGTCGCAATACACTGTATACATCCCAGAACCAGAAGGCAATACTAGAACTGGTGTTGAAGTCAATACCGCCTTGAGCTTCTGAAAGCTCGTCTCACACTCGTCAGACCACCGGAACGGGGCATTCTTCTGAGTCAATCTAGTCAATGGAGTTTCAATAGAAGAGAACCCCTCCACAAATCAGCGATAATAGCCTGCTAGGCCCAAAAAGCTCCTGATCTCTGTAGCTGAAGTAGGACGTGGCCAACTCTGAACTGCCTCGATCTTCTGAGGATCAACCTTGATACCCTCTCCGGATACCACATGCCCCAAGAATGCTACGGAATCCACCCAGAACTCACACTTGGAGAACTTAGCTTATAGCTTCTGTTCCCGCAAAGTCTGGAGCACAACTCTCAAATGCTGCTTGTGCTCCCCCAGGCTACGTGAGTAAATCAAAATGTCATCAATAAAGAGAATGATGAAGGAATCAATATACGG
Source organism: Nicotiana undulata (assembly GCA_005239495.1). Classification (NCBI taxonomy): domain Eukaryota; kingdom Viridiplantae; phylum Streptophyta; class Magnoliopsida; order Solanales; family Solanaceae; genus Nicotiana; species Nicotiana undulata. The sequence goes on along the minus strand of ML266167.1, from coordinate 39,183 downwards.
CCTGAACACCCTATTCAAAAGTCCATGAATGCTACTGGGGCATTAGTCAAGCCAAAGGACATCACTAGGAACTCATAATGGCCATATCTCGTACGAAAAGCAGTCTTCGGAACATCTGAGGCCTGAATATTCAACTGATGATATCCCAATCTCAAATCAATCTTAGAAAACACCCGAGCACCCTACAACTTGTCAAACAAATCGTCGATGCACGGCAAAGGATACTTGTTCTTAATGGTAACCTTGTTTAACTGGCAGTAATCAATACACATCCGCATAGACCCGTCCTTCTTCTTCACGAATAGAACTGGAGCACCCCACGGCGATTTACACGATCTGATAAACCCCTTAGACAATAACTCCTCAAGCTTCTCCTTCAACTCCTTCAGAGCCATACGGTACAGGAGAATGGAAATAGGCTGAGTGCCTAGAGCTACATCAATGCAAAAATCAATATCACGATCCGGAGGCATGCCTGGAAGGTCTGAAGGAAATACATCAGCAAACTATCGACAAGTGGCACTGAATCAATCGTCGGAGACTCGGCGGTGGTGTCCCTCACATAAGCAGGATAGGCCAGACAACCCTTCTGGACCACATGTCGAGCCTTCAGGAATGAAATAACCCGGTTGGCTGCACTAACTAAGGAACCTCTCCACTCCAGCCTAGGCGACTCGGGCATGGCTAAAGTAACTATCTTGGCATGGAAATCTAGCATGACATTATAAGGAGATAGCCAATCCATGCCTAGAATAACCTCAAAATCAACCATGTCGAGCAATAAGAGGTCCGCTCTGGTCTCGAACCCACAGAAGGTGATCACACAAGACTGATAGATTGGATCTACCACCACAGAATCGCCCACAGGAGTGGATACGTATATAGGAGAACCCAAGGACTCACGAGGAACATCCAGAAATTAAGCAAATAATGCTGAAACATATGAATAGGTGGATCCTGGATCAAATAATACTGAACCTCTCTACCACATACTGAGATAATACCTGTGATCACGACGTTTGAGGCCACTGCATTGATCTGGCCGGAATGGCATAGAATCTAGCTGGAGCACCAGAAGACTGAGCTCCCCCAGGGTGAACAAGAGTTGACTGCCCTCCCCCTGACTGGCCTCCACCTCTAGGACGACCCTTGCTGGCCTTTCCTCCACCTCTAGGTGGCTGGACTACTAGTGCTGAACCCATCGGCTGATTACCCTACTGCAATGCCTTGCCCCAAAACCTGGGACAGTGCCTCCTCATATTACCTGGCTCCCCACACTCGTAACAACCTCTAAGTACCATAGCTTGTTGCTCTGAAGAAGAACCCTGAATGGCTGGAGAGCGATGTGAGCCCTCTGGCATAGCACTGAAGTAGGGGCTGGAGGATCTCGGATGACTGGAATAACCACTGGGTGAACTCTAAATGGCTGCAGGATGGTATGAGCGCTCTAGCATGGCGTTGGAATGAGCCCTCACTGGAACACCTCAGGGAGGTGGTGGGGGTGCTGAATATGAAGGCATGTTGGGTTGGCCATTGCTAAAATGACCTCTGCCCCCAAGCTGGAGCACCTCTGAAATCTCCGGAGAATCTATCCCTCTTGTCCTGCTGCCCCTGCTCCCTGCTCCTCAACCGATACCCCTCAATTCGACGAGCTATCTCGACCACAAGCTGATAAGGAGTACCCATCTCCACCTCTCGGGCCATGGTGGCCCTAATACCTGGATGCAACCCAGCCACAAATCTCCGCACTCTCTCGGCATCAATAGGTAGTATCATGATTGCATGGAGAGACAACTCTTAAAATCTGGCCTCATAATATGTCACTGACATATGCCCCTGCTCTAGCCGCTCAAACTGATACCCCAACTCTTCCCTCTCGGAGGGTGGAATATATCTATCCAGAAACATTTGAGTGAACTGCTCCCAAGTTATAGGAGGAGAATATGCTGGCTTGCTGAGAATATAGGACTGCCACCACCTGCGAGCTCTGCCCTCCAACTGAAAGGTAGTAAAATCCACTCCATGGGACTCTAGTATCCTCATGTTGTGCAGTTTGTCCTTGCACCTGTCAATGAAATCCTGGGCATCCTCGCCTCGCTCACCCCCGAAGACTAGGGGGTGCAATCGAGTCCATCTATCCAATAACTTATGCGGATCGCTGTCCGTAGCTGGTCTAGGCTTAGGTGCTACTACCAGAGGCGGGACTCCACCCACGGGCAACGTACCTGGGGTATGATGTAATGCTGCTGTCTGATCTGCAGCCTAGGCGTTAGGGGTCTGGACTCCCCCTCCCGCCTGAGAAGTGGCAGGATCTCCTGGAAATAAACCCGCCTGGGACATAGTGTCCATAAATATCATCATACGGCCCATGACCTCCTGGAAGCCTGGCGCCGTCATAAAGTCCACTGGAGTAGGATCTGCTGGAGGCACCTCGTCCTACTCCTCTATGATAGGGTCCTCTGGTGGTGGTGCAACTGGAATAGCTCTGGGACACCCTCGTCCCCTACCTTGGGCCGGTGCCCTCCCCCGGCCTCTGCCACGGCCTCGGACGGCGGGGGTAGTGGCATCTCCCAGGTCTAGAACATTGGATGCGTGTCCTCACCATCTGTGAGAGAATAGAAGAATGAGTTTTAGTACACCATCGTCTGCACGATAGAATATGAACAAAAGGTGGTTTCCTAACACCCTATAGCCTCCTGAAGATAAGTACAGACGTCTCTGTACCGATCCGCAAGAATCTACTGGGCCTGCCCGTTACTCGTGAGACCTACGTGAACCTACTGCTCTGAAACCATGTTGTCACGACCAAAAATCCTAACTCAGTTCGTGATGGCGCCCAACAGCGGGGTCAGGCAAGACAACACTAAATTTACTAAGGTTTCCTTCTTATTTATTAAACATCTCAACATACACCAAGTTTTAAAGCTTAAAACATTAACCGAAAAGCGTAATTAACCAGTTTTTTACCTAAAGCAGTCATAAGGAGGCGTGAGCCAATATATATACATACCATAATCTATAATAACTACTATGTGTGTGCCAGGAACTAGTGTCACAAGTCTTACATGCATACTAACAGAATGTACAAAAGATATATACAATTCAACTGCCTGAAAGAAATAGACGGGAAATAAGCAAAAGAAACTCCATGGTGCTGCCGAGGATCGTCGGGAGAAGCAGCTCACCGTGAAGTCAGGTCCACTATAATCAAAATCTAGCCCCAGTTTGATAACCAGATGCACCAGCCTCAGAACCTGCACAATTAAGTACAGAAGCGTAGCATGAGTACATAAATAAATATGTCCCCAGTGAGTATCTCGTCCAATCTCGAAGAAGTAGTGACAAGAGGTCGACTTGACACTCACTAAGGTCCAACCATATAATATAACAGAATATGATGAAAGCGGTAGGCATGTAAAGGTAGTGAAGCAGCAAATATATAAAGCACAAAAATCCAAGTAAATGCTGGAAGTAAATAAACAATTTCTACTTCATTTTCCCCTAAATATTTGTCAAATCAATATCCACGAAATCAGTAATAATTTATCATGCCCATAAGGAATAAGGACAATCGGCCTGAGCCATAAAAATAATCATATATATGCACTGCCGAGGGTCGAACGACCCGAACCATAAGTGCATCTTGCCATAATCATATATGTGCACTACCGAGGGTCGAACGGCCTGAACCATGAGTGCATCTTTCGATCCGCTGTGGCGTACGGCCCGCTCCCATGAGAGTGGGGGAAATCACACCCCGCTCACGGAATGTAAATTGCGAAGCGGTCACATGCACACACAATAATCTTTAAAATTTACTTTACATAAACAATTCCTTCCAATTATCAAATTCCATAAATCTCAGGGAAACAATACTACATATAACATGAGTTCATAACATATAATTCATTACAAGGAAGAATATAAGGCATGATGTGGGCCTAACTACCCGGACATAACAATAATAGTCGCTACGTATGGACTCTCGTCACTCTGTACGTACGTAGCCCCCACAAACATCAACACATGGAATTTAGATTACCTATGGGGACAATTCCCTCTTACAAGGTTAGAAAGGAGACTCACCTCGTGTTGAATCTACTCCCCGGGTCAAGAATGCGCCCGAAACTCCTAATTCGTCTCCCAAGGACTCAAAAATAATCAAACGTTACGTAAATATATCAAATTATACTCAAAGCATGTAATTCTCCTACTCATTTAGTCAAGTCATCATTCTTGGAGAAATACCAAAATTCACCACCCGGCCCGCACGCTCGGATTCCGAAAATTTTTGAAGGAATAAATTACCCATAACCTAAGGATCATTAATATATAGTTTTTATGTGATTTCATGGCAAATTCCTTGGTAATTCTCCAAATTTTCATAAAACCTAGGTTTTTACTCTAACCCTTGAATTTCCACTAAATTATGAGTTAATCTACCTAAAAATCCAAGTATTAGACTAAGTTTATGGTAGGAATTACTTGCCTCCAAGTAACTAGGTCGTTTGCCCCTCTTGAATGCTCAAAATTACCCGAAGGAAGAAGAAGAATGTGAGGAAAAATGAATTAATCCCGTTATTAAATGTCACTGCCCAGCTGCCCCTTCATCGTGAACGCGACAAGGGCACCGCGTTCGCGAAGGCCAATGGCCCAGTCCCTTGAAGGCCCTTCTATGCGAACGCGAAAGGGGGCCCGCGATCGTGAAGACTAGTCGGGCTAGATCTATGAGAATACTATGGGCTTCCTGCGGACGCGAAGAACAAACGGGTTTGGTCCCATTCTATACCTGTGTGAACGCGGAGACACGGATGCGAACGTGAAGGTTAAGGGTCCATGTGATGACCCAAAAGGGACATCTTAGGTAAACTTAATTATGACTGTGTTTCGAGGCCCCAAAATCCTCCGTTAATCTCACCTCGATGTGTGTGCGCAGCCCGAGCGTGTATCCGGGAAGCCTTTATGTGGAAACTTGATAAAGAGTTGAATTTATGATAATTAATTGAATAAAGTTGACTTTGGTTAACATTGTTGGAAAATGGACCTGGACCCGTGATCTGGAGGTCCCGGAAGGTCCGTAGGAAAATATGGGACTTAGGCGTATGCTCGGAATCGAATTCCGAGGACCCAAGTCTGAGAATTGAATTTTTTAAAGAAAATTGTTTTCTGAAAATAATAAAGGCTTATGAAAATGAATCTCGATGTGAAACATGTGCTGCCGGGCCCGTATTATGGTTGTGGAGCCCAAAACAGGTTCAATATGTGTTATTTAATTTATCTGTGAAATTTGGTAAGAAACGGATTTGATTTGACGGGTTTCAGATCAAAATGGGAAATTGAGAGTTAATGAAGTTTTGAGGATTTTCATAGAAATTGAAATTTGGTTTGGAACGTGTTTTTATGTAACCGAGGTCCGAATGAAATTCCAAGACCGGGAATAGTTTCGTTATGTCATTTATGACTTGTCTGCAAAATTTGAAGTCATTCTGAGTAGTATAGGCCGGTTCGGCGCATTGAAATGAATTCTAGAATCTTAAGTTCTTAAGCTTGATTCAATTTGGTTTTGGGGTTGAATTATGAGTTTCGTTGTTTTTTTTCACATTCCGGAAGTTCGAGCGAGTTCGTATCATGAATACAGACTTGCCGGTGCTTTTGCACGGGGTCCCGAGGCGCTCGGGTGAGTTTTGGACCCCCGGGAGCTAAGTCGGAAAAACCATATTTTTGCAGTCTGGTTTCCTTCTTCGCGATCGCAGAAGGTGGGTCGCGATCGCGGAGAAGGAATTTGGTTGGGCTGCTGATTGTTCTTTGCGATCACAGCTTCCTCTTCGCGATCGCATCCCAGTCTTCACGATCGCGGAAGTCTGGACTCCATGCCTTCGCGATCACAGCCCCATCTTCGCTATCGCATAGTGTCAAGTCAGGGTCGGGCACAATTACTTTTCCACGATCGCAGAGGTGGCCAGTTGGCCTTCGCGATCGCAGGGCCCTTGTCGCGATCGCAGTGAAGGAATACCTGGGCAATTTTATTAAATACGGGACTTAGCATATTCCCTCCATTTTAATCTTCCTCCTCAAGTCTTTAAAGAGCTCTTCAAGGAACCTTCCACCACTGTTATTGAGGTAAGTAAATTCCATGGTTTTACTAGTTTCAAACATCAATTCCTAGTTAAATTCCCTACTAAATTATCAAAAATCATGGAATTAGGTAGTAATTTTAGGGCTCTTGAGGATTTTGTGATTTTCCGTTTTAGGCCATGAATTCAAGTAGAAATCACACCTTAATGATCCTTAGGCTATGAGTAAGTGATCCCTTCGTGAATTTTCGGAATTTGAACATGCGGAACCTGGGTTGGAATTTGTGAATTTTTCAAGAATAGTGAATATATTGAATAACTAGATAAACATGCATTGATTTAATTGTACACCTTTTGGCTAGTTGTGAGTCCTCGGGTGTAGAGTTCGGAGTTTCGGGCGCAATTGTGGTCCGAGGGGTAGATTCGACACGAGCTGAGTCTCCTTTCTAACCTTGTAAGAGGGAATTGTCCCCATAGGTGATGTATATGCTATGTGTAAATTGTTTGGGGGCTACGTACGCACCAAGTGACGAGAGTCCGTACGTAGCGGCTATCATTGTTATGTCCGGGTAGTTAGGCCCACATCATGCCTTATATGCTTCCTTGTAATGCCTTATATGTTTCCTTGCAATGCCTTATATGATTCTTTCTAACGCCATGTGTACTATGAGGTCATTTTATGTATAGTATTGTTCCTCTGAGGCTTTATGGAAATTGTTGAATTGAAAGGAATTTGTTATGGAAAGTAAGTTTTTCTAAGTTATTGTGTGTGCATGACCGCTTCGCAATTTACATTCCGCGAGCGATGTGTGATTTCCCCCACTCTCATGGGAGCGGGCCGTACGCCACGACGGATTGAAAGTTGCACTTTTGGGATGGGCCGGTCGATCCCCGGCAGTGCACAGAGATGATATAATTAAGAATGCACTCTTGGTACGGGTCGTTCGATCCTCGATAGTGCATGGACGAAGTTGTACTATGTTATGATATGGTTACAATGAAAGACGCACTTTTGGGACGGGCCGATCGATCCTCGGCAGTGCGTAGATATGATTATGGTAAGCATGCACTTTTGGGACGAGCCGGTCGATCCCCGGCAGTGCATAGTTATTTTTCCTTATGACTCCGGCCAGTTGTCTTAGTCCTGTGTGCGCATGATTATTTGGCATTGTTTCATGGATGTTGACTTGTGTGAGATATTTTGGGGGAAAGAAAGTGGCCATTGTTATTGTTCCAGTATTTTTCTTGGATTTCTGTGTTTTGTACATAATTGCTACTCACTGTCTAACATGCCTACTGCTTTTATTTTATCATTGTTATATCATATTGTTGGACCTTAGTGAGTGTCAAGTCGGCCTCTCGTCACTACTTCTTTGAGATTAGACGGGATACTCACTGGGTACATATTTATTTAATATGTACTCATGCTGCACTTCTATACTTAACTGTATAGGTTCTGAAGCTGGTGCACCTGGTTATCAGACCGAATCTAGATAGGGACCGTAGCGGACTTGACTTCACGGTGAGCTGCTTCCTCTGGCGATCCCCAGCAGCACCATGGAGTTTCATTTACTTTTGTTTCCCGTCTATTCATGCAGACAGCGGGATTGTATATATTATCACCCTTTGTATATTCTGTTAGTATAGTTTGCCCATGACACTCGTGACACTAGTCGTGGCACATACGTAGTGGTGGTTTTGGGATTTTTGGGTTATACATATATGTGCTTGTATGTTTAGCTCGCGTTTCTTTATTGTATCTACCGCCGAGTTATTACCTTTCGATATCATAACTTAACTTGTTAAAAATCGTTAAATGGGTGAATAATTGAATCAAGTTAAGACAAGCACTTAGTGGAATTTACGTTGGCTTGCCTAACCCCGTCGTTAGGCGCCATCACGACCTGGATTAGGATTCTGGGTCATGACAGTCCAACCCATCGTGAATGCAGGTTAGGCTTCGCGTACGCATAGAGCATCAGCAGCCCAGCCCAACTCCTTCTTCACGAATGCGGCCTCCCTCCCGCGAACGCGAAGAAGGAAACCAGATAGTGAATTTTCTGGTTTTTAGTATTTAGCTCCGAGGGGTCCGAAACTCACCCGAGCCCCCCGGGACCCCATCCAAAGGCACTGGAAGGTCTGTTTTCACGATGCGGACTCGCTCAAATTTCCGAACGTGAAAAATAAAACCGAAACTAAGAATTCGACCCCAAAACCAAATTGAATCAAACTTTGAACGTAAAGTTCTATAATTCGCTTTCAATGCTCCGAACCGACCTATACTACTCGGAATGACACCAAATTGTGCAAGCAATTCATAAATGACATAACAGAACTATTCTCGATCTCGGAATTCTGTTCGGACCTCGATAACACAAAAACACGTTCCAAACCAAATTTCAAACTTAAGGAAACTCTTATTTCTATATTGGGCGCCGAAACGCTCCTATGTCATCCAAAACCCATTCCGAACATACGCCCAAGTCCAAAATCATCATACGAAGCTACCGGAACCATCAAAACTCGATTCCGAGGTCGTTTACTAAAAATGTTGACCGAAGTCAAACTTGGCCAAAAAGGCCAACCTTAAGGAACTAAGTGTTCCTATACTGCTCTAAACACTTCTGAATCCCGGACCACCTGCCCCCACAAGTCATAAATCATAATAAGCCGCTACGGGAAGCCTCACTTAGGGGAACAGGGTCCGATAACGCAAAACGGCCGATCGGGTCGTTACAGGTGGTATCTGAGCTAGCACTATAACTTTCTCATGATCATGCTCAACTGTTGTATGCATATAAAATTATGTTATTTACATCAAGATATTTTCTTCTCATGAATCTTTGTTACATATACATTCTATCAGATTAAACTATTTTCCTCTTCTCAGTGTAAGTCATGCGTTTTTTGGATAAAGTCATCTAATAACTGCTGCACAACTAAGATTTTTTGTTCCATAGTCAGTTGAGATCTTCCAACATATGTACAATACATCATTTTCCTTAATCTCGTTGAGGTGACGAGCACAAAACACACACTTAAATTCTACTCGCTAAACAAATATAGAATAACATAATATTGTATCCACATGGATTGAATTTAAACAGTATTCTCGTAGTTTCTAGATTGATTGCTATCCAAGATGATCAAAGATTGAGATTTATATGATTTCTAACAAAAATTAACTAAGAGTTTAAGGCTATTGATTAATGACAATCAAAACAAGTATAAGCAAGGAAGATATCGGTGGGAGAAAATAGGGGTTGATAGGGTAGGTGCGAGATAACTTTTTGGGATATAACTCTAGATAATTAACTTCTAATGTTCAAGTGAGTCTCTTGAATTCACTCAATTATTAGTTCAAATGTTCAGTAAAACTCCTCTCTCGATTAAGACTTATCCTCACAAAATGAACCAATTTAAGCACGTGAAGATATGCAAGAATGCGTAGTGGATTGGTCTTTAGGAAAACCTCTTTCGATTATTCTCCTAACTAGGTTTAATCAATGATTCAACTAGCCTCTTTCGATTACTTAGAAGAACCAATGAACTCAACCAACAATATAATGCAAAGATATCACAAGTTATCCCTCTCTCGATTACATGAACAAGTGAATATAGATGCAACAATTAAATCATTTAAAAATGCTTCAATACATAAAACTAGAGTTATAATCAACAAACAATCGTCAATACACCAAATCCATCAAACCCTACATGGAACTACTCCATAAACATCGAGTAATTCATCACAAAATAAATAAAAATATAGGAAAACATAAATTAAATCCAAACACGAGTCTTGAGTGAAGAAGGAATGATGAAATCCTTGTGCTTTTGCTTCTTCAACTCTTCCTTAGCCTCCTTAGGTCGAATAAGAGTCAAAAGTCTAGAAAATAATATTTTTCCATGCATTTATACCAAGTAGGGTCGGGCCCAAATGAAACCACCTTATCCTAGACGAAATAGGAAAATAACTCTGTAAAAAATGCACAGGCACGCCGCATGGGGCGACGCGCCATATGGGCATTAGTGAGGAAATCCATAGAGCTAGTTTTGACAAACAGTAGGGAAATGCACAAGCGCAGCGCGCCACGCGCCGTGGTAGTGGGGGTTTCTTAGAGTAATGATTTTTCCTTGCTTTTTGACATCCAGACTTGGTCCAGGACTCCCGAACACGATCCCGGTTTAATCCTCTAGGATTTTACTCAAATTTCAAAGCTCCAAATCACTCGAATTACCTCCATAACATCCACATCACTCGAATCACTCCTACAAGGCATAAAACATACAATAAGTACAAAACACTAGAAATTCAAGCTCAAACACAATGAAAGTGCAGTAAATTAGAGTGCAATAAACGACTAAAACACGATATTATAGCCTACCATCATAAGCCCCTGCTGAATTTCTGTAAATTCTACATGCATTTATCATTAGCTTATCTTCCATGAAAGTAGGATTTAGACATATTGTTATAATCAATTGATAGTTCTAGGAATTTCAACATGGTCACCCCATACTTACATGCTAAATTAGACTTATGTTTGAATTAAACTTGTTTTATATAGTGTTACCATTTCTTTTCTTCAATTGCATGATCAACTTGGTTATGTAATGTGTAAATCCCCTTTCCCTATATGAGCTCACTACCTCATTTACCTTTCCTATGAACAGTTGAATGAATGTAACACTATCATCAGCTTTGAGTGATGCTTAGTCCTCCTCTTTACTGTCAACCTGAAGTTGAACTTGACTTTCAAACCTTATGAAACTCTTTTGTTGATATTATTTGAACACATTGACTTGCTAATAGTGTTAGAAGAATGACCCTGTTGTGACTTCAAGAGTCCCATATTTGAACCTGTGAAATTGTAATCATGATAAGAGTTTAATCCCATGACTTTGGCAACTTTTTTGTGGCAATAACTGACCATGACTGTTGGTTTGAATCTGCCTTAATGTATTTAAGGTGCCAAGTAATGTTATCAACACTTGTTTGAATATGGTATGCTTTAAGGATTCATTCCTGCAATTGTGTGATTATGAAACCTCTTTTTATCTGTGTGTATTTTGAACTCGGCCCCTCCCCCTTTAGGTCTCCTTGAGATATGGTTTCCTACTTAGTATTAAAAGTAATCTGTACTCTCTTGTGTTATTTTCATTATGAGGAAAGTATATATTTCATGGTAGGTAATACCTAGTACTTAGTTTGCATTAGAAGGGACTCATTGGCACTTAAACCCGCAAAGAAAACAAGTAGTTAGTGATTAAGGGTATTTGGGAGCGGAGTTCGACTCTAGGTTGGGCTGCCCTCCCCGGCGCAAGCAATGCCCCCGGCCTTGAGTCCCTTGGGAACTTTAAAGTATCAGGGAATCTAAAGGGAACATCGACCTCGAGTGGGGTTTCCCTCCTTAGCTCTTAATTTATTGACACATTCAGTTCTTTAAGGGTTTAGTGTTTAATGACAACGAAAGGTTTCCAATGTGAATTATTGGCTAAGTAAAGTTGCCACATTAATGTATAATTTTCTCTACCCTATTAATCTTATTCTTGCTTCAATTAACTGTTTGTGTATTTGTTATGTACATCAAAGTGTTATCTATAATAAGAATATGTTAAATATATATGGGATATATGTCTAATAACCTTCTTGTTTTTTACACGTGCATCTATTTGGGCCTCTGGGTTCTTGATGAATTTAGGCCCAATTCTAGCCTTATTGAACCGCGTTCATGAGTCCAAAGTTAACTGTGTTCACTCTTGTTTACTGTTGGGACTACCTTCTTGAGGCCCAATCCGAAAGTTTAGTCCTCTTTCCCTCAACTCGTTTAGCATTATTACTGCCTCCTTAATTTAGTTTACTGCTTCTACTAGTTTAATGCTAGTTTTATTTGTTATGTCTTTATTATTGTTTTATATCTCGTGTATATAACATTCATATATTAGAACACGTGCTTTTCTTTCATGTTTTAACATCATATCATCTTAGGCAAGCCTTAAAAAATATAGGATTTTAAAAAAATTAGCTAATAGTAGATTCTTAGCTCGCTAGTTGTAATTTTCTTGCTACTTACTATGTTTTTTACTCGCCCTTATTTCCTTTAAAGATTTTGAAATCCAGAACTTAACAAAATAGCAGCTCTATTTCAAAAGGAAGAATCAGATTTGAGCTTAATTTTCAAAGTCAAAAATCAAAATTTCAAGAAATTGTCGCCCTTAAGGAAATTTTTTCGGTAAATAACCCCTTCTTTACACAACCTCCAAATCTAAGGTAAATTCTAGATTTGCTTTTTTTTTCATGAACGTGTCGGCTTGCCTAGTTCAACGATAGGCGTCATCACGACCGGGTTGGTTTGGGAGCGTTACTTACCTCAATCAAGCCAAAATCCTACTTTGTGATGCCATTTCCTATCGACTCGGCCTCCAAACACCCGAATCTAACCAAGAGCAATACAATGCAATCAATATATGCCAAGGAAACAATTCCACACGAAAAACTATCAATTTAAATCGAAATCCCGAAATTCACCCAAACCCGGCACCAGGCCCACGTCTCGGAATCCGATAAAAATTACAAAACTAGAAATCCCTTTCACTCACGAGTCCATACATACAATATTTATCAAAATCCGACTCCATTTGGCCCCTCAAATCCTCAATCAAACTCTCCAAAATCTCAAGCCCTAACCCCTCATTTTCACCCTTAATCACAACTAATTACATGATTAAAAAATGAGAAATAATCACATATACGAGTATTAGGGCTCAAGCCACTTACCTTACTGATAAACCCTTGAATTCCTCCTCAAAAGCTTCAACGCCGAATAAAAATGGTGGAAAATGAACCAAATTTCACGAAGTCCTCAACTTCCGCACTTGCGGTCCAACAATCGCTTCTGCGACTTCGCACCTGCGGAAAATCCATCGCAGGTGGGGTTCTCACTTAAATCCTCAGAGTCCGCTTCTGTGGTCCATTGAATGTTCCTCTGCAACTGTGACTCCTTTTCTGGCCTTCCTTTTCCACATATGCGGCTTCCCCCAACGCATCTGCAGCCTCGCACCTGCGGTCCCCACTCTGCAGGTGTAGAAACATCAGAAGAAGCAACTTCAGCTGCCTTATTCCATTTCCAAACTCTCTGCTAATCATCTGAAATCATCCTGAGGCCTTCGGGACCTCGACCAATAACACCAACAAGTCACGTATCAACATACGAACTTAGTCGAACCTTCGAAACACTCAAAACAACATCAAAACACCGAATTACCCTCAGATTCAAGCCTAAGAACTTCTAATCTTCCAAATACCGCAAACGACACCGAAACCTATCAAATCACTTCCGAATGACCTAATATTTTTCACACACGTCACAAATGACACCACGAACCTACTCCAACTTCCGGAATTCCATTCCGACCCCGATATCAAAAATTCCACTGCCGACCAAATTTGCCGAATTTCCAACTTTCCCCTATTCAAGCCTAATTCTACCACGGGCCTCCAAATTACATTCCATACACTCTACTAAGTCAGAAATCACCTAACAAAGCTAACGGAACCATAAAAATTCAAATCCAAGACCGTTTACTCATAAGTCAACATCTGGTTGACTTCTCCAACTTAAGCTTCTAATTTATAGACAAAGTGTCTCAAATCCTCTCTGAATTCACTCCAAACCTGTAACGAGCCAGCCGGTCATTTTGCGTATTAGGATTTCTTTCCTTTAATTGAAACCTTCCATAGCAATTATTCGTGCTTTATGACTTGCGGGAGCGGGTGGCTCAGGACTTCGGGAATGGTTTGAGTGATTTAGGAACACTTGGTTCCTTAAGGTTGGCCTATTTGGCCAAATTTGACTTCGGTCAACATTTTGAGCAAACAACCTCGGAATCGAGTTCTGACAGCTCCATTATCTCTGTATGATGATTTCGGACATGGGTGTGTGTTCGTCTCGGGTTTGCAATGACCCGGGAGCATTTCGGCGCCAGAGATGGAAATTAGGATTTCCTTGTTTTGAAATTTGGTTTGGAATGTGACATTGTGTTATCGAGGTCCGAATGGGATTCCGGGACCAGCAATAGTTTCGTTATGTCATTTATGACTTGTCTGCAAAATTTGAAGTCATTTCGAGTTGTATAGGTCAGTTCGGTGTATCGTTATAGGAATTCTAGAACTTGGAAGTCTTAAGTTATGAATTCAGGAGTTTTGGGATGTGATTTTGAGTTTTAGCGATGTTTTGAGTGTTTCGTAGGCTCGATCAAGTCCGTATTTTGATTTGGGACTTGTTGGTATATTTAGACGGGGGCTCGGGTGGTCCCAGGTGCCTCTCGGACACCACACGAGGCCAAGAACCAGCTAAAACAACTGCTGGTACAGTTGTTGCTGCTGTGACCGCAAGTGCGGTTGCCCAGCCGCAGGTGCGGGACCGCTCCTGCGGTCCCAGCCTCGCAGGTGCGAAACAAATTCCGCACTAGCGGGTCCGCTGGTGCGGAAACCCCTCCGCAGGTGCGGCCCCCAGCGCCCTCGCCATTTTCCGCAGGTGCAACCCTTTTCTCGCCGGTGCGGGACCGCAGGTGGGGTCCTAAGGTCGCAGGTGAGAAAAGCCCTGTAGGCAGCCATATTTAAAAGTCCAAGGACAGGTTTCCNTAAGAATCTTAAGGCTCTTGGGGTAAATTGTGAATTCTTCACTTAAGTCCATGAATTCGAGTAGAAAACACGTAATTATGATCCTTAGGCTCCGGGGGTAAATGATTCCTTTGAGAACGTTCGGGATTCAAACGTGTGGGCCCGGGGTCGAAATTCCAAAATCCTTCAAGAATGCCTAATTTTGGGTTATTTGGTTAATTCTTCTTCCTTGAGCTTGAATTGATTCAATTACACTATATTTGGCTAGTTGCGAGCCGTCGAGAGTAGATTTCAGAGATTCGGGTGCATCCTTGATCCGAGGGGTGATTTCGTCGCGAGGTGAGTCTCCTTTCTAACCTTGTAAGAGGGAATTGTCCCCATAGGTGTTCTATGTGTTGTATGTTTGTGTTTGGAGGCTACGTGCGTACCACGTGACGAGAGTCCGTACGTAGCGACTACTATTGTCACGTCCGGGTAGCTTAGGACCACAGCATGCCATGTATTCTGCCTTAAATGAACTATATGCTTAGATTCATGCTTCTATATATGTTACTGTTTCCCTGAGCTTTTATTTACATAATAATTGGAAGGAATTGTGGTGAAATGAACTTTACATTCTGTGTGCGCATGTTGTCACTTCGTAATTTACATCCCGCGAGCGATATGTAATTTCCTTCACTCTTATGGGAGCGGGTCGTACGCCATGGCGGATTTATAGTGTACTCTTGGTACGGGCCGGTCGATCCCCGGCAGTGCATGGACGAAGTTACACTATGATATGATATGATTACATTGATAGACGCACTCTTGGTACGGGCCGGTCGATCCCCGACAGTACATAGCTATTCTCCCTCATGACTCCGACCGGTTATCTTACTCCTGTGTGCGCATGACTGTTCGGTACCTTTTTCCTGACTTATGATTTGACAAATGTTTGGGGAAAAGAGACAGGTGAGTTGTTACTGCTTTCAATATTTACTTGGAAACTCTATATTCTCTTCACAATTGTGGTACACTATTTACATGTCTACGGCTTCCCTTATATCCTGTTTATTACTATTACTGTTGGACCTTAGTGAGTATCGAGTCGACCTCTCGTCACTACTTCTTCGAGATTAGACGGGATACTCACTGGGTAAATATTTACGTATGTACTCATGCTGCACTTCCTTCTTCTTCTGTACTTGATTGTACAGGTCCTGAGGCTGGTACTTCTGACTATCAGGCGGGTTCTAGATATTGACTTGTGGGATTTAGACTTCACGGTGAGCTGCTCTTCCTAGCGATCCCTGGCAGCACCTTGGAGTTTCTTTTGTCATTTTCCCTATCTATTTCATTCGGACTGTGGACTTGTACATATATTGTCACTATGTATTCTGATAGTTGCCCGTGACACCCGTGACACTAGTTCCTGGCACACATGTAGTATATATTTTAGGCTTGGGCTGTGTATCTATATATGTGCTTGGGTTTGGCCCTGTGCCTTCATATTTTCATGATTTTAATGTCGTATCATGCTAGCATTATGTTAATTGTTTAATATTGGTAATTTCCGACATGTTTAGATCAGACGGGCAAGGGGATAACATCTAGTGTCTTCTATATTGGCTTGCCTAACCACGTTGTTGGGCGCCATCGCGACCTGAATTAGGATTTGGGTTGTGACAAAACCCGAACCAACCGACCCGATATAGCATAACTTAGCTGAAGAACACCAAAAAGAAGCAGAAATGGGGAAAACAGGCTATAACTCATGAAATGATCGGCCGGGTTGTTACATCCTCCCCCTCTTAAACAAACGTTTGTCCTCGAACGAGTCTAGAAACATACCTGGAGACTCAAATAGGTGTGGATATCTGCTCCACATCTCCCGCTTGGTCTCCCAGGTGGCCTCCTCCACCGGCTGGCCTCTCCACTACACTTTCACTGAAGATATATCCTTTTATCTCAACTTTAGAACCTGCCAATCCAAAATAGCCACTGGCTCCACATCATAAGTCAAATCACCCTCCAACTGAACCGTGTTAAATTCCAAAACATGGGACGGATCGCCAACATACTTCCGGAACATGGAAACATGAAATACCGGATGCACACTCGACAAGCTGGGTGGCAAAGCAAGCCCATAGGCCACCTCCCCAATCCTCCGAAGTACCTCAAACGGACCAATAAACTGAGGGCTGAACTTGCCCTTCTTTCCAAATCTCATAACACCTTTCATAGGTGAAACCTTCAGCAATACCTTCTCCCCAACCATGTAAGACACATCGCGAACCTTTCTGTCAGCATAACTATTTTGCCTTAACTGCGATGTACAAAGTCGCTCTTGAATCAATTTCACCTTATCTAAAGAATCATACACCAAGTCTGTACCCAAGAGTCTAGCCTCACCTGGCTCAAACCATCCCACCGGAGATCTAGACCTCCTACCATATAAAACCTTGTACGGAGCCATCTAAATACTCGATTGATAACTAATATTATATGCAAACTCTGCGAGTGGAAGAAACTGGGCCCATGGACCCCCAAAATCAATGACACAAGCACGCAATGTCCTCCAATATCTGAATAGTGCGCTCGGACTGCCCGTCCGTATGAGGGTGACACGTTGTGCTCAACTCAACCTGGGTACCCAACTCTCGTTGCACGGCCCTCCAAAACTGCAAAATGAACTAAGTACCTCTATTAGAAATGATGGAAACTGGAAAGCCATGCAGACGAACAATCTCCCGAATATAAATCTCAGCTAACCGCTCTGAAGTGGAAGTAGTACCAACATGAATGAATTGCGCGGACTTGGTCAGCCGATCCACAATAACCCATATAGCATCGAACTTCCTCGAAGTCCGTGGGAGCCGAACTACAAAGTACATGGTGATCCGCTCCCACTTCCACTCCGAAATATCTAATCTCTAAAGCAAGCCACATGTTCTCTTATGCTCATACTTAACCCGCTGACAATGGAGACACCGAGCTACAAATCCGACTATATCCTTCTTTATCCGCCTCCACCAATAGTGTTGTCTCAAATCCTGGTACATCTTCGCGGCACCCGGATGGATGGAATATCGCGAGTTGTGGGCCTCCTCAAAAATCAACTCCCGAAGCCCATCTACATCAAGCACACATATCAGGCCCTGCATCCTCATCACACCATTATCACCAATAGTCACATCCCTAGAATCACCTTGCCGGACCCTGTCCTGAAGAATGAGCAAGTGTGGGTCATCATATTGCGTTCCCTGATACGGTCATAAAGAGAAGACCTGGAGACTACGCAAGCCGATACCCGACTAGGCTCCGAAATATCCAATCTTACAAGCTGGACCGTTAAGGCCTAAACATCCAATGCTAAAGGTCTCTCTACTACTGGAAGATATGCTAAACTCTCTGCCCGGCGACTCAACGCATCGACCACCACATTGGCCTTCCCCGGATGGTATAAAATAGTGATATCATAGTCCTTAAGAAGATCCAACCATCTCCGTTGATGCAAATTAAGATCATTCTGCTTAAACAGATGCTGCAGACTCCGGTGATCAATATAAATCTCACAATGGACGCCATACAAATAATGACGCCAAATCTTTAAGGCGTGAACAATAGCTTCTAACTCAAGATCATGCAGCGGATAATTCCTGTCATGGGTCTTCAACTGGCGCGAGGCGTAGGTAATCACCCTAACCTCCTACATCAAGACACAACCAATGCCTATCCCCGAGGCATCACAATACATGGTATAAAACCTGAAGCTGATGGCAGAACTAACACTGGAGTTGTGGTCAAAGCAGTCTTGAGTTTCTGAAAGCTCTCCTCACACTCGTCCGACCACCTGAATGGAGCGCCCTTCTGGGTCAATTTGGTCAAGGGCGAAGCAATAGATGAAAATCCCTCCATAAAGCGACGGCAATAATCCCCTAAACCAAGGAAGCTCCTAAACTCTATAGTTGAGGACGGTTAGTATAAATCTCACAATGGACGCCATACAAATAATGACTCCAAATCTTTAAGGCGTGAACAATAGCTTCTAACTCAAGATCATGCACCGGATAATTCCTGTCATGGGTCTTCAACTGGCGCGAGGCGTAGGTAATCACCCTAACCTCCTACGTTAAGACACAACCAATGCCTATCCTCGAGGCATCACAATACATGGTATAAGAACCTGAAGCTGATGGAAGAACTAACACTGGAGTTGTGGTCAAAGCAGTCTTAATTTTCTGAAAGCTCTCCTCACATTCGTCTGACCCCCTGAATGGAGCGCCCTTCTGGGTCAATTTGGTCAATGGCGAAGCAATATATGAAAATCCCTCCATAAAGCGACGGTAATAACCCCTTAAACCAAGGAAGCTCCTAAACTCTATAGCTGAGGACGGTCTAGGCCAACTCTGCACCGCCTCTAACTTCTTCGGATCCACATGAATACCCTCACTTGAAACCACATGCCCCAAGAATGCTACCGAGCCAAGCCAAAACTCACACTTGAAGAACTTTGCATAAAGCTTCTCCTCCCTCACTCTCTGTAATACAATCCTCAAATGTTGAGCATGCTCCTCCTGGATACGAGAAACACAATGACGAAGGAGTCCAAATATGGCTGGAATACATTATTCATCATATGCATGAACGCTGCTGGGGCATTGGCTAGCCCAAATGACATCACCAAGAACTCATAATGGCCATAACGGGTCCTGAAATCTGTCTTAGGAATATCTGAATCCCGAATCTTTAGCTGATGATACCCGAACCTCAAATCAATCTTAGAGAACACCATTGCTCCTTGGAGTTGGTAAAATAAATCATCAATACGAGGCAAAGGATACTAGTTCTCTACTGTTACCTTGCTCAACTGCCTTTAATCAATGCACATTCTCATGGAACCATCCTTCTTCTTCACAAATAGAACCGGTACACCCCAAGGTGACACACTAGGCTGAATAAACCCGTTATCTAAGTGTTCTAAAGTTGTTCTTTCAATTCCTTCAACTTCGTCGGCGCTATATGATACGGTGGAATAGAAATAGGTTGAGTTCTTGGAACCAAATCAATACCTAAGTCAATATCCCTGTCAGGCGGCATGCCTGGCAGGTCTACAGGAAATACATCCGGAAAATCTCTCACCACCAGAATTGAATCAATACTAGGAGTCTCTGCACTGACATCCCTCACAAAGGACAAATAAGAAAGACAACCCTTCCCAACAATACGTTGGGCGTTGAAGTACCAAATCACCCTGTTAAGAACATAATCCGATGAACCTCGCCACTCAATCCGTGGCACCCTAGGCATAGCCAACGTCACCGTCTTAGTGTGACAATCCAAAATAGCATGACACGGAGCCAACCAATCCATGCCCAATATCACATCAAAATCAACTGTACTAAGTAGCAAAAAGTCTACTCGGGCCTCCAAACCTCCAATAGTCACCACACAAGACCGATATACGCGGTCCACAACAATAGCATTGCCCACAGAAGTAGATACATGAATAGATGAAACAAGAGACTCGCGAAGTGTATCCAAATAACGAGTAAAATATGACGATACATATGAAAAGGTGGAACCAGGATCAATAATACAAAGGCATCCATGTGGAAAACTGAGATAATACATGTGATCATAGCATCTGAAGCAATAGCATCTGGTCTGGCAGGGAGTGCAAAGATACGGGCCTGACTGTCACCCGATCGGCCTCCCCCTCTAGGGCGACCCCTAGCTAACTGACCTCCACCCCGAGCTGGCTGGGCGGGTGGGGAAGTAACCGGTGCTGAAGCTAAAGGCTGACTCCTCTGCTGGGATAAACCTCCCATAAGGTGGGGACAGAATTTCTTGATATGACCCAAATCTCCACACTCAAAGCAACCCCTCCTGGAAAATAGGGGTGGGGACTGAAGGGAGCCTCGAGCACCAGGATACCCACTAGAAGAACCAGACATAGATGAACCCTGAGTTGATGTACATGAGTCAAACTCTCACCAATAGGCCTACGCCTCTCATAAGTCTCCCACCAAGTAAAGGCAGCTCCTAAGAACTAGAAGGTAGTGAACGAGACCCCACTGGTCTCCAGAATACTCTATGTACGGAGAATCCTCTAACACTTATCCAAGAATCCCTGGGCATCCTCGCCCACTGCACCGCTAAAAGTCGGAGGCTGAAGTCTACCAAACCTCTCCAATCTACACTGCTCGTCATCAGGCATGACTGGAACTACATAATCCTAAGCAGGTGCAACCGGCTGGGCTGGTGGTGCCTCTGGTGTCTGAAGACCCTGAACAACCTGCTCGAGTGTACGGGCGACGGGAGTCTGTGTGCCTCCCCAGGCTTGGGAAGTAGCTGTTATAGCAGAAACGGCGACCGCCTGAGCAAGACTGGTGCACACGGTCAAAATTTGAGTTAAGGTCTCCTAAAGACCTAGAATAACAATAGGCAAAGTCGGTGCCTGAGCTGGTCCCACAGGAGCATCCACAAGTGGGATCTGATCATAAACTAGAGCGGCTGGTGGATCTATAGGTGTTTCCCTAGCTGTTGTGCGGGCTACACCCCTGCCCCTACTACGGCCTCAACCGCGACCTCGACCTCTAGTGGCCAAAATTGGTGGTACTGGTTGTCGTCTGTCCTGACATGTGGCAATGTCCTCACCATCTGTGAGAGAAATAGAATAAATGATGTTTAGTTACCAGAATTACCATATTCGCACGATAAGAATTCAAGAATGTGAAGTTTTTCCTAAAGATTCTGGAGCCTCTCGAAGATAAGTACAGACGTCTCGGTACCGATCCACAAGACTCTACTAAACCCGCTCATGACTTGTAAGACCTATGTAACCTAGGCTCTGATACCAACTTGTCACGACCCAAAACCAACGCGGTCGTGATGGCGCCTATCGTGGAACTAGGCAAGGCGATAGAGTCCCAAACAATTCGATATTTCATTAAAAGTTAGATAATAGCCTTTTTCAAACTGAAATTTCGTAAAAGAGATAAACTCAACCCAAAACTGCGAAAAAATAAAAGCCTGACATTGGGTGTCACTAAGTCATGATCAAATACTACAACTGTTCTGAAGTATAGCTAGACTAACATAGTCTGAGAATAGCCAAAATACACTAAAAGGGAGATAAGAAAGGAGAAAGGCAAGACTGGGATTGCCAGGCAGCTACATCGCTATCTCTGATGAAAGTGCACGACTGGAATTGTCAGCAGCCGCTACCGTGGCCTGATATAACTGGATCTTCACATAAGGTGCATGGGGTAACGTAAGTACACCAACTCAGTAAGTAACAAGTCCAAACAATGGACTGATAGGTAGTGACGGATTAAACCTCAACAGATAAAGAAAATAAAATTGTGTAGTAAAGTAGGCATGTTATCCATTCAAGTATTCAGATTAAGAAGTAAAGTTAATGCAAATTTAAACAATGTAAAGTAATAAGCTCAGCATATCTCTAAGTGCCAGTGCACATAATGCATGAAAATGTACCATGTACCTCCAGTATCAAGTGTTCAACCACTCGGTACTGTATATGTCCATCCAGCCTAGGGAAAATCTATCCCGGAATATATACACATAGCTGACATCAGTCGCTCAGTACCGAGGCAGGACATTCCAGACCTATGAGAAGATCCATCTCTAGGTATAAATACTTCGGACAAGATCCATATCTCGGGAAAATCCATCCCTCAAAATATTGTCTGCGCTCACTAGGGTGTGTTACAGACTCCGGGGGGGCTCCTACAGCACAAGCGCTATCACAATCATCAACAAAACCATCGCGACGTGCAGCCCGATCCCATAACTGTCACTCATAATCAAGCTCTCGGCCTCACTCAGTCATCACTCTCCAGTCTCACATACACGGGCTCACAATGCCATGAAACTAGCCCGAAACAATGATATGATGTGCCAAATAATAACAACTGAGACTAAGACATGATATGATATGCATGAATAAGACTGAGTATAGAATACCAATGAAATTAATAATATGACAGCAATAAACAACCACTCGGGTCTCAACAGTATCGGCGTGAAGCCATAACAGGATATCTAGCATGATTTACATCACATTTACTTATTCACACGATAGAAACACGGATATCAACAAGAAAGAGTCACTAAGCGGTTCCATGGAATGAACCGGGCCACAATTCTCACAGTGCACGCCCGTCACTTGGCATGTGTGTCACCTCAATACTAATCACAAAACACATAGCTCGGGGTTTCGAACCCTTAGAACAAAGTTCGGGAGCGTTACTTACCTCAATCAAGCTAAAATCCTACTCTGCGACGCCCTTGCATCTTGACTCGGCCTCCAAACGTCCCGAATCTAACCAAGAGCAATATGATGCAATCAATATAGGCCAAGGAAACAATTGCACACGAAAAACTATCAATTTCAACCAAAATCCCGAAATTCACCCAAACTCGGCCCCCGGGGCCCACGTCTCGGAATCCGACAAAAATCACAAAACAATAAAACCCTTTCACTCACGAGTCCATACATACAAGATTTATCAAAATTCGACTCCATTTGGCCCCTCAAATCCTCAATCAAACTCTCCAAAATCCCAAGCCCTAACCCCTCATTTTCACCCTTAATCACCACTAGTTACATGATTAAATAATGGGAAATCATCAAATATACGAGTATTAGGGCTCATGCCACTTACCTTACTGATAAAACCTTGAATTCCTCCTCAAAATCACTCTCAAAAGCTCCAAAGCCGACTAAAAATGAATGAAAATGAACCAAATTTCGCGAAGTCCACAATTTGTACGTTATGCCCAGAACTTCCGCATCTGTGGTCAAACGGTCGCTTCTGCGATGCCGCACCTGCGGAAAATCCATCACATGTGCGGTTTTCACTTAAACCCTCAGAGTCCGTGTCACGACCCAAACTGGAGGATCATGACTATCACCCGGGCCATACTTGCTGAGCACCAACGTACAGTTTATCTAACCTTCTTTATTATCTTTAAGGTCCGACAAGATCATTATAAATGGTAGATATGGATCATGAAAAACAAACGATGAAAGATAATGGAATGAACATACATAGCATAGGATGACAAGATTTCCAAGAAACTACATATAAGGTACGAGCTACCACGCTTCCATGAAAGACTATACAACAAAAATAAGTCGACAAGGCATACCAAACTATACATGAGTCGACACCTGTCTATGAGCTTCTAAAGGAGTGCTACAACATTGCCGAAACATGGCCCCGACATACCCATAATATCTATAACAAAAATGCATACCAAGACCCCGACAAGTCCGGAGAAGGGATCTCGCCAATAACCACTGAATGGGGAAGCCTACTATGGTGGGGGAGCTGCGTCTACCTGTCTATCAGGACCTGCAGCACGACGTGCAGCGTCCATAATTAACATAGATGTTAATACAAATAAAGTACTAAGTATGTAAGGTAGGAAAGCATAACTAAGAATAGTAATGTAAACAGGGATAGAGAATATACAACTTGTAACATTTGGGTACCTCTGAGGGCTATTGACATGAAATGCGTGATACATACATATATATACATAAACATTTACAACATACGCCTCTGTGGGCATCATCATCATATCGTACCCGGCCGTAATAGGCTCGGTAAAATGTACCCGGCCACCTAAAGCTCGGTAAAACCCAACTGATCAGCGGTTGAACAATAGGTGTCGTACCCGACTAACTATAGCGCGACTGGGTAGAGTAAAACAGATACATATATATTTATAATGCATGCAAGACTCATTGAAATTATATTCTGAACATTTTGGAGTGACGTAAGGTCGATATTCTCCGTACACGTTATTAGGACTAACTCTTCATCGAGAATCTTATAAGAATCAGGAAGTACCAACAACATTGATAACATAATAATAAGAGAAGCAACCTCAACATCAATTGTTCCATAAGAAGGGAAACAATGTAACTGCTGCTAGCTTCTAAGAGTAGAGTATCTTTGGAAGCTCGTTCATTGCATTATGTACAATCGGAGTCGTGCAAAATAAGGAAAGTAATAGCCTCACATACCTTATATATATTCTTCCCAACTTCAAGCTATGCAAATGTCATGACTTCTTAGTCTACAATAAGAGAAATGACAAAATCGTTATCGTTTAAGCATTGTAACTATTATGTATCGACCACAACCTATTTTATGATGAAACGGACAGCATCTCCCCTATATATATGACTTCACACAAGTCAAAATAATCACCAAACATCCAACATACCCCTATCACTTCATATATAAAACAACAACCATAATAGTGTCAAACAATCCGAAAATGTTACGACGAACGACTAGCAAACAACCCGGCCATTATGTGGTGTTTATCCACACCCTTTCTCCTATCAACTCCATAAAAATGGTAGCAAAATAGACAACCCAATAGCAACACTAAACAGCCCACAAAACAGTCCCACAAGTTCAGCAACTCAAAATTAATATTTCAATTTACTAAAACACGTTTCGACTTGTCTTTTCTTTAAAATTGAGAAACACAACCAAAAGTACATAATTAAGCCTCTTATCCAATAAAAAAGCCATGAATTCAACTTAAAATAAGTTCACAACCATCCAACCAAGACGCAACAACAAACAACATACCATTATTTCGAAACTCGCTAAGTCTAGTCTTTACGACCGAGTTACAACTCGCAAACGCATAGATAATGGAAGGAGAAGCATAACTTACCTTGTAATGAGTATAACCCATGAAAACTGGTCCTTATTCATCAAAAATAAATTCCTCAATGCAGCTACAAGAAGGAGAAAGAGAAACTACCAAGTTTTCCGGGCTTTTCGGCACTAGAATCACATTGTAACACCCTAGGGTTTATGTGGAATTTTTTGGGGAGGACTTGCAGGGGTTAAATATGGTTTTCATGGTCTGAAGAATGAGAGAATTAGATGAGTTTATAAGCCCTTAAATGTCCCCTCTTTTTCCGACTTTGGAGCTTTTAATTGAGTCCACTCCTTTTGGCAAGTAGGTGATGCACCTACTTGTCACCTACCAATCTGCGAAGTATCGCGAAAATGCGAATATCTCTATACTCCGAGATCGTATTGACAAACGGTTTAATGTGTTGGAAACTAGAAACATAGATATTCCATTTGTTGGGTATATCACCCCGTAATTCCAAGTAAATTAGGATAAAAGCTTAGTAACATTTGACCTAAAGTTTAAGTAAAATTATGAACATAAGTTGCGACAACTTTTGTCAACTTTTGTTTCATAACTCGTTTGAATTCAAGACTTATGATACGGATATTATATGATTCAAATACCTTAAAACACGAACTCTTGAGAATATTAATCACCCCTAGGTTACCCAAAAATACGGGTTACAACATCCTTGATTTGTTTAACTTCTAATAATTGTTAACCACCCTTATACACCATTGTATCATTTAAGACCAATAGGATTAACTTCTTATCATCTCAAAGATAATATCTTCTCATATTTACGTCGACTAGCTTATGGCATGAACCAACGTACATGAATTATGGTTGTAATACTCCCCCTCCCCATAGGAACATTCGTCCTCGAATGTAAGGGTTTATGGGGAGTCTAACTCATCGTGGATTCCAACGGAAATTTCCGGCCGAGTTTCCCCTATTAAATGGACACTAGCCAAACTTGCAAGTATTTAAACCCAACCTATAGTCTCACAAGGCTATACCAAGCATTATGGATATGTACATTATCTGTATATCAGCATTTTGTATTAAGGAAGAGTATTCTCAAGCTACTACTTACCTCATAGAGCCATTTCACCTTCTAATGCGTCCTGCGTCCCCCCGGCATCCTTGTTATCCTAAATCTAGAACAAGTAAGGGTATTTAGACTTCATCTCCTCTTCTGCTTCCTATGTCATTTCTTCCATGTTCTTGTTCCTCCACAATACTTTGACGGAAGCTACTTCCTTTGTTCTCAACTTGCGGACTTGTCGATCTAATATAGCCACTAGCACTTCTTTATATGTTAGATCCTCTGTAACTTGTACATCTTTGATAGGCACGACCCGAGAAGGGTCTCCAATGCATTTACCCAACATAGATACATGGAATACCGGGTGGACAAATTCCAATTCAGATGGCAATCCTAACTCATAAGCAACCTGTCCAATTCGCCAAAGAATTTTGTACGGACTGATATACCGCGAACTCAGCTTACCCTTCTTCCCAAGACGCATAACACCTTTCATCGGTGAGATCTTAAGGAAAACCCAATCACCAACCTCAAACTCCAGATCACGACGTCGGACATCGAAATAAGACTTTTGCCTGCTTTGCGTCGTCCTCAGCCGCTCTTGTATCAGTTTCACCTTCTCAATGGCTTGGTGAATCAAATATGTCCCATATAGTTTTGTTTCATCGACTTCGAACCATCCAACTGGTGATCTATTCTCCTCCCCTATAGTGCCTCGTGCGGGGCCATTTTAATACTGGCATGGTAGCTATTATTGTAGGCAAATTCTATGAGTGGAATATGGTCATCCCAACTCCCCTTGAAATCCAGAACACATGCTCGTATCATATCTTCAAGTGTCTGAATGGTACGTTCAGCCTGTCTGTTAGTCTGTGGATGGAATGTAGTGCTGAGATTCACTTGTGTGTCTAAACCCTTCTGAAAAGACCTCCAAAAGTTGGCCGCAAATTGCGCTCCTCGGTCTGATATAATAGATACTAGCACACTATGAAGCCTAACAATCTCCTTGATATACAACTTCGCATAATCTTCAGCTGTGTAAGTTGCCTTATATGGCAGGAAATCGGCACATTCTGTAAGTCGGTCAACTATCACCTAGATGGAGTCAAACTTATGATAAGAGCGAGGTAATCCAATAATGAAGTACATATTAATCACCTCCCATTTCCAGGTCGGAATCTCTATATTCTGAAGCAATCCACTAGGTTTCGGATATTTGATTTTCACTTGTTGACAATTAGGACACTGGCTACAAATTCTGCAATAGACTTCTTCATATTATCCCACCAATACTGCTCCTTAACATCATGATACATATTTGTCGAGCCGGGATGGATGGAATATTGGGATTGATGAATCTCAATCATAATCTTCTCTCTCAACCCTACCACATTTGGCAGACATAATCGGCCCTCGTATTTCAGTGCCCCATCTACTCCGATCTCAAATGCCGTAATTTTACACTGTTGAATTCTCTCTCTCTCAATAGTACTAAGGTAGGATCTTCATATTGTCGTGCTTTTACCTCGGCTACCAAAGATGATTCTGATGTATTCTGTACAGTAACACCTCATCAGAGGTTAACAATCTGATTCTCATATTGGCTAGCTGATGAAGCTCTTTGGTCAACCCATGTCTACCTGCCTCAATGTGTACTAAGCTTCCCATTGACTTACAGTTGAGAGCGTCTGCCACAACATTGGCTTTATCGGACTGGTACAATATCTCAATATCGTAATCTTTCAGTAATTCAAGCCGCATAGGATGCCTCAATGTCACGACCCAAATCTCGATTCAGGTCGCGATGGCGCCCAACGGCGAGGTTAGGCCAGCCAATATAGAAACACTAAGTGTTACCATTCCCCGTTACGCAAAATTCATCTTTTAACCAATTTTAAACAGATATAAACATGCTAATGGCGGTGACGTGAAATAAAACTACAAGTGCAGAAAATCAACCAATAGGCATGTCGCATAACATATGTACAGCCAACAACCCAAAATATACACCACGTGTGTGCCAGGAACTAGTGTCACGAGTGCCACGGGCAACTAATGAATATACAATGATTACAATATATACAGGGTCTCAGTCTGAACGAAATGGACAAAGAATATAACAAAAGAACTCCAGGGTGCTGCTAGGAAGTCGCCGGGAAAGTAGCTCACCGCGAAGTATGACCACGCTATCAATATCTAGCACCGGCCTGATAATCAGATGTACCAGCCTCCGGACCTGTACAGTCAAGTACAGAAAGAAAAGAAAGTGCAGCATGAGTACATATTAAATAAATATGTACCCAGTGAGTATCCCGCCTAAACTCGAAGAAGTAGTGACGAGAGGTCGACTCGATACTCACTAAGGTCCAAAAGTAATAACATATGATAGAATATAATGAAATACAGTAGGCATGTCAGGGAAATAAGCAACAAGTATATATATATCAAAAGCAGAAATCCAAACAATTGCTGAACTAAACAATAAAGCACTTTCAAGGTAAGATCACCGAACGATATAATAATCACAAATTCTTAGATCCGCCGTGGCGTACGGCCCGCTCCCATAAGGTACCTTCTACACTCGTCGTGGTGTACGGCCCGATCCCATATTCATTTCAATTTCTTTCCAACACTGTCGTGGCGTACGAACCGATCCCATATATTTCATAATTTCTCAACACTGCCATGGCGTACGGCCTGATCCCATATACATATCACAATTACTTCTCACCCTGCCTGTCACGACCCAAAATCTATGGGTTGTGATGGCGCCGGAGACACTTTCAGGCAATCCAATCCCTGAACCAGTTCAAACAACTTCCTGCTTAACACTTTCAAAATCATGTCTTTTTTTGCATTTATAATCAAATAATAAAGCAAATGCTCGTAAACTAAATACGGCGGAAAATCCACTTAATGATGTACAAGAAAATACCAACACTTTCCCAGAACCTGGTGACACAAGTACATGAGCAATTTCTAAGAATTTATACAATTATATAACTCTTGTCCGAGAATTTAAATTGGACAAAGGTAATAAAGACAAAAGCGTAGGGACATAGAAGGGAGACTCTGCCAGCTGCGGAACGCCACCGGAACAATGCAACTTGAGTAAGTCTCCGAATCGATCACTGCACTATGAGGGTACCTGTGCAACAAAATGCACAGAAAGTGTAGCATGAGTACATATACATATATGTACCCAGTGAGTATCCTATCTAATCTCGAAGAAGTAGTGACAAGAGGTCGACTCGATACTCACTAAGGTCCAACAGTAATAGAAATAAACAGGATATAAGGAAAGCAGTAAACATGTAAATAGTGCACCACAATTGTTAAGAGAATACAGAGTTCCCAAGTAAATATTGAAAGCAGTAATAACACACCTGTCTCCTTTCCCCAAACATCTGTCAAATCATAAATCAGGAAAACAAAAGTACCAAACAGTCATGCGCACACAAGAGTAGGACAACCGGCTGGAGTCATGAGGGAGAATAGCTATGCACTGCCGGGGATCGACCGGCCCGTACCAAGAGTGCATGCTTAAAAGTAATCCTGCCTACGCACTGCCGGGGATCGACCGGCCCATACTAAGAGTGCGTCTATCAATGTAATCATATCATAGTGAAGAATAGTTATGCACTGCCGAGGATCGACCGGCCCGTACCAAGAGTGCATGCTTAAAAGTAATCCTGCCTACGCACTGCCGGGGATCGACCGGCCCATACTAAGAGTGCGTCTATCAATGTAATCATATCATATCATAGTGTAACTTCATCCATGCACTGCCGGGGATCGACCGGCCCGTACCAAGAGTGCATGCTTAAAAGTAATCCTGCCTACGCACTGCCGGGGATCGACCGGCCCATACTAAGAGTGCGTCTATCAATGTAATCATATCATAGTGAAGAATAGTTATGCACTGCCGAGGATCGACCGGCCCGTACCAAGAGTGCATGCTTAAAAGTAATCCTGCCTACGCACTGCCGGGGATCGACCGGCCCATACTAAGAGTGCGTCTATCAATGTAATCATATCATATCATAGTGTAACTTCATCCATGCACTGCCGGGGATCGACCGGCCCGTACCAAGAGTGCACTATAAATCCGATGTGGCGTACGGCCCGTTCCTATAAAAGTGAAGGAAATTACATATCGCTCGCGGGATGTAAATTACGAAACGACAACATGCGCACACAGAATGTAAAGTTCATTTCACCACAATCCTTTCTAATTATTTAAGTAAATGAAAGCTCGGGGAAAACAATAATATCTTACATGAGTACAAAACTTATAAGTCATTTCTTTTCCTTTCATAATACTTTCCATAAATAATTCCTTTCATATTCCTTCCCGTAAGTTAATACTTTTCATAATATTTTTCCGTGAAACATTTTCCTTCAATATTAATTTAAAATACATAAATCTCAGAGAAACAAAACCACACAACAGGATATTATAACATACATATAATTCATTACAAGAAGTATACAGGGCATGATGTGAGGCCTAACTACCCGGACATAACAATAGTAGTCGCTACGTACGGACTCTCGTCACTTGGTACGTACGTAGCCCCAGCAAACAATTACATGTAGCATGTAGAGCACCTAAGGGGACAATTCCCTCTTACAATGTTAGAAAGGAGACTCACCTCGCTCCGAAGATCCATACCCGGCTTCCAAGCCTCTACGACGACTCCAATGGATGCGCAACGCCCCCAATCTATCAAAATAACGATAATACAATGAAAGTATACTCTAATATTTGCTAAAAATTCAGATTATATAATTTCCCAACTCCGCTCAAGGAAATGACCAAAATGCCCTCGGGCCCACGTGCCCACATGCCCGGATTCCGAAATTTCTTGAAGAAAATCTCTACCCGAAGCTTTACAAATTCAATTACACATTTTAATCAATTATTCATGCTAAATTCGTGGCTAAAATCCAAATTTCTAGGTTTTCTTCAAAATACTAATTTTTCCACTAATTTCCCTTAATTTTCATGTTCTAATCCATGATAATCTTGTATTTAACTTGAAAATAAGTAGAATGATCTTACCTCTGAAGCTTGGTTTAAATCTTCATTGCAATGCTCTCAAAATCCGCCCATAGTCATGAAGAAATGAAGAAAAATGAGCTAAACCCCCTAAAATATCATTCTGCCCAGGTATTTACTCATCGCGATCGCGGAAAATGCTTTGCGATCGCGGAGAACAATTTTTCCAGCCCAAAATTATCTTCCAATTCCTTATGGATTTCTAGATATAATCTGGAAACGTCAGCCAATGTGAAACACAACTTTCTTCTTCATCTTCTCGGACACCCTGTAGTGTAACAACCATAACTCTTTGTACACAAATCCAAATCATGAATGGTTTACATTTCTAGAAACTAGACACAAAGGGCTACAACTTTAATTTTTATACCATCTCAAAGTTCCTTATATATTATGAGATATGAGCCTCCGAAGTCGAGTTAGTGTAGTAGAACATTTACTCTACGCGATCGCGAAAGGCTTTCCGCGATCGCGATTCACTGGCCCGTTTCTCACATTTTACTCCCCGCGATCGCGTAGAACACTGCTGCAGCCAAAAACCAGCAGTTAAAAATGGCCTAGAAATGGTCTGAAACCACCCCGAAACTCACCCGAGCCCCTTGGGACCCCGTCCGAACATACCAACAAGTCTGGAAACATATCACGTACTTAGTCGAGGCATCAAATCACATCAAATAACGCCGAAAACACAAATCGCGCAACTTTATGAACTTTGAAATTTCTAACTTTCACATCCGATGCCGAAACCTATCAAATCACGTCCGATTGACAACAAATTTTGCACACATGTCACATTCGACATTACGAACCTGCTCCAACTTTCGGAATCGCATTCGGACCCCGATATCAAAATTTCCACTTCCGATCGGATTTCTCAAAAACCTTCAAATTTCTATCTTTAGCCAAATGACCTTAAATTGACTTCCGGATATCCGAATTCACTTCCGATTGCGCTCCCAACTCTAGAGTCACCATACGGAGCTATTCCCAGACTCGGAATCCCAAACGGACATCAATATCATTGAAATGCGCTTCAAGCCAAACTTAGAAAATTTCTTCAAAAATGCTGACTTCCACAATATGCACCGAAATGAGCTCGGGTTATCCAAATACCGATCCAGACATACGCCTAAGTCCGAAATAACCATACGAACCTGTTGGAACCTTCGGATCCTGATTCCGAGGTCGTTTACTCAAAATTCCAATCTTACTCAATTTCTTCAACTTAAGGCTTCTAAAATGAGAATTTTCCTTTCAATTTAACTCCGAACCTCCTGAATTTCAACTCTGACCATATACACAAGTCACAATACCCAAAATGAAGTTGTTCATGACTCCTAATTGTGATGACCCAAAAGGTCATCCTAAGTAATTCTAGCTAAATCTGTGTTCCGAGGCCCTGAAAGCCTCCATTAATCTCACTTCGATATGCGTGTGCAGCCCGGGCATGTAGCCGAGAAGCTTCTATGTGAAAATTTGATAAAAATGGAACTTTGAATTGAATAATTGAACAAAGTTGACTTTGGTCAACATTTTTGGTAAACGGACCCGGACCCGTGATGCGACGGTCCCGGAGGGTCCGTAGGAAAATATGGGACTTGGTCATATGCTCGGAATCGAATTCCTAGGTCCCAGGCCCGAGAAATGAATTTTTAAAGAAAATTGTTTTCTAGAAATAATAAAGGAATTTGAAAATGAATTATTATGTGAACACCGTGTTACTGGGATCGTATTATGGTTCCGGAGCACGGAACAGGTTTATTATATGTTATGTGAGTTATCTGTGAAATTTGGTGTAGAACGGACTTGAAATGACGTGTTTCGGATCAAAATTGGTAAAATTAAGCTTTATGAAGTTTTAAGAAATTTCTAGGAGTTTTGAGGTTTAATTCGATGATTTTGATGATAGTTTGGTGGTTTAAATGCTTGAACAAGTCCGTATGATGATTTGGGAGGCGTGTGTGTTTTTGGTTTTGAGTCCCGAGGGCTCGAGTGAGTTTCGGGTAGCTAACGGAGTGTAAAAAGTTGGAACAATCTGGTGTTTCTTCAGTTTTCTGGTGTGATACCCTTCGCGAACGCGGCCAAGGGCCCGCGAACGCGAAGGGTAAATGTTGAGTCCTGGGATTTTACTCTACGCGAACGCGCAGAGGGAGACGCGAACGCGGAGCACTGGGAAGTTTCTCTACGCGAACGCGTCCCCAGGGGTGCGAACGCGTCCCCAGGGGTGCGAACGCGTCCCCAGGGGTGCGAACGCATAGAGTTAGGCTGGGGTCTGGGGACTGGGCAACTTTGTTCTTCGCGAACGCGGCCATAGGATCCCGAACGCGAAGGTCTGTGGAGTCAAACATACGCGAACGTGGCCTGGTCCTCGCGAACGCGTAGGTCAATATAGCTGACCCTTCGTGAACGCGGCCAGTGGCCCGCGAACGCGAAGGGTAATTTATACCCAGTTATTAAAATACCCAAAACAGAATATCATTACGGGATTTCTTATTTTTGCACCCTTCTCTCCTTCTCCAAACCCCATTGACGATCCTCAAGCTAACTTCCCTCCATAAACACTTGGGTAAGTGATTCTAACATAATTTCTTCCATTTTCCTTCCATAATTACTAGAAATCTAGGCTTAAAATCATAAAATCAAGTAGAAATTAGGGGTTTTGGGTAGAATTAGGTTATTGGGAAAATTGGGTGATTCAACCTCAATTTGGGTTCGAATCTTGAAACAAATCATATATTTTAACTCGTGGGGTAATGGGTGAACGGATTTTGGTCCGAACCTCGAGTTTAGACCACATGGGCCCCGGGTCGAATTTTGGGAATTTTGAAAGAATGGTAGGAATTGTGTATTTAGGCTATGGGATG
>MDKH01163009.1:0-17693 GCA_005239495.1 Nicotiana undulata | reverse complement strand
TGGCTTGCCTGACCTCGCCGTTAGGCGCCATCACGACCTGGACCGGTTTTGGGTCGTGACAGAAGAGTACACAAGGAAAGAAGATGTACACCACAAAGGCATAGCTTAGCCAGAGTTAAAACATTGAAGAACCCTGAAGAAAATGTCAAATTTTAAAATTTCAAAGGCGTTCAAGCTCGCGGAAAGAATTGGCAATAGAGAGTTAGAAAACCTACAGAATACTCTCACGAGGTTCTAGGTTAAGGCCATAGACTTATTCATGGAAATATGTACCCCTATTTGTAAGCCTGCTATAAAGAAAGCAGTTATGAATATGTTGTACAAGATTACTTATTTGAAAGTACAAAAAATAAAACTTCTTCTAATTACTTCATATTTCATATTTTTGCACCAATATGAAGATGAGACGTCATCTTTGTCGGTGTTTTTAATATAAGAGGACCCTCTTTAATAAAAGACTCGTGCATATTGAATAGCGGTCTACTAAAGCAACATTGATGCAAGTGTAAGCTCAAAAACTTAAAGAGCAAAAAGATATTTATATCATTTCCCCACAAACAGTGGAGGGAAAATCTCTGAGAAATTACTCAAAAACAAAAACAA
Organism: Nicotiana undulata; assembly: GCA_005239495.1. Lineage (NCBI taxonomy): Eukaryota > Viridiplantae > Streptophyta > Magnoliopsida > Solanales > Solanaceae > Nicotiana > Nicotiana undulata. The sequence continues at coordinate 17,090 of MDKH01163009.1, read as the reverse complement.
AAAAGATTTTCAACAAAAACTAGCACAAGTCAAATCACTTCCAAAAAGTCAAGGGTGAAAACTAAGGAGCATCATCCAGAGGAGTAGAGGGATCAACTTGAGAAGACGAAGGTTGAATATCAGCTTCACTAGGACTAAGTCCATCTCCGTCAGCTTTGGAACTTTCATCCTCGGGTGTTGAGAAGTTTTGACGTTGCTGAGTTTGTTTAGTTGCTTCTTTAGCCTTTGCAATATAATAATTAAGGTCAAAACCCTCCTGGCTAGCTTCGGTTAGAGTCTCAAAATGGGTGTTCAAGAAAGCCCAGCTAACATCAAGCGTCAACTTTTCTTCAAGAGCTTCATAATCCTTCTCCCACTGCTCAATTTCAACCCTCAACTCTTCTTTCTCTGCTTCTGAAGCTTCTTAAATTGCCTTCAAAAGAGTAAGAGAACTCTCAAGGAATTGAATCTTGTCAGACGGGGAACGGAGGTCTTCTTGAGCTTGGGTGAATATTTGCACCAAATCACCCGCGTACACTTCTTTCTGGTTAAGGAGCTCTTTCAAGCTTCTTATTTCTTCAGTTGGCTTGGAGTGTTTCTCAGCGAAGGAGGATTCCAATCTATACTTGTCTTTTTTAACTTGATTAGAGGAATATTTCAAAACCTCTAGTTCGATGGTGGTTATCTTTAGTTGTTGTTCCAAAGCTCCTTTTTCTTCAGCAAGAACATCTTTCTCAAGTTGAAGGCTTTCGAATTGCTCCTTCCAATTATCAGCTTCGGTGCGCAACTCAATCACTTGCTGATCTTTCCAAGAAATCTTTCTCATAAGCTCCATACCTGTCAAATTGATCTATAAAAAGACAAGTAAACGGAGTTACACACTTGAAAGGAAGGGGAAGAAAATAGAAAGAGTAAATACATACCTTGAGGGAGGAATGTATAGTATCATTCATCAAAGTCAAGGAACTATGGGCCTCAAGTTTCTTCCTTTCCACGGGACCAAGTAATGATTTTAACCATACAACGACATGACCCCACTTCTTCAACAAATTCCCACCATCAGGGACTTCAATTAAAACCTTCTTCATGATCCATCTACCGCTATTAGGCTCAGCTTCTTCATGAGAAGCAGCAGGTACAACAACTAGGGCGGCTGTAAGCACGGAATCAGAAGAAACATGAGGATTCGCAACATGGGTAACTGAAGTCATCAGAAGAGAGGCAAATGGTGACTCCTCTGAAACAAGACCAAAGTCTTCTTCACCCTAAAATCCTTGGGCAAAGAGTCCGTCAACGGGACTTGAGGGGGGTTATCAAAATGACCAACATCTTCATCAGAAATGTCAAAGTGGACACTCTCTGGATCATCAACAAGGCTAAAGGAATAGAACTCAGAGGGGGGGGGGTGGGGGTCTTGAGAAACATAGGCTTCATCATCTAAAACCACACGCCTTTTGACTCGTGATTTCCTTATTAAGGAACCTTCTTCATTATACTCTTCATCTTCACAGCCATGTTCTTCAGCACTCTTCCTCTTGGAGGAAGACACATTTAAATTTGTTCCTGTGTATAGCTTACAGAAAGCCTAGCAGAAGGAACAGAAGCGAGTCCGATGCCAAAGTGAAAAATATCAAAAGAAAAGAAAAGCAGAACCATGGGAATAAAAATTTACCGCGGGTCCTCACTTTCCATCAGAATTTCGGTGAGAGAAATTTCCAAGATCTCTTGTCCATGGGAGCAACAGTCAATGTTTTTTCTACCCAATCATGTAAGTCGGGAATTTCTGTGAAGACTTCTATGGTTGTTGAAAAATGAACATGAACTTATGTAAAGATAATCAAAGAGTCAAGGAATGCAAATAAATAAGAGGAAAAATTACTTACGTACAAAGTTCCATTTCTCTAGGAAGGGCATATTCTCATCACCCACTAACTCATGATTGGGGACAACAACAAATCGAGCATAACAATACAGTCATCCTCGGGGCTGACTAAAACTCTTTTACTTCTAGCCACGAGGGAAAAAACACCTTCACGAAAAGTTTTGGAGAATACAGGTGGACCAAGTGACGGAAGGTAAAAGGGGTATAAACTAAACTTGACAAGTAACGAAAGCAAGCAACTGCCCTTCACATAATTGGACCTATTTGATAGAGGCAAACATTGAAATAACGACAAAATTCAATGATCATGGGATCAATAGGAGGGGTAAACCCTAATGCAAAAGGGTAGGTATAAACAAAGGAATAATATTCATGGTTCACTACAAGAAATTAGACTTTTAGTGGAGACTATAGTCGCTACAAAAACCCGCAAAGTCACCGCTAATGACATATAGGAGCGACCTTAGGGTTGCTGCAAGAACAACCGTTACTGAATGTTTTCTGTGGCGACTCCTTGGGGTCGCTACAAAAAGACACATTCGTAACGACTATAGTCGCTACAAATAGTGAATAAATATGCGACAAAAAAGAGTTTCCTAAACCAAATTTGAGGTACGTCGCCACAGAAGGATTAGAAGTAGTAGCGACTACAGTCGCCACTAAAACTTCTATAGTTTCAGTGGCAACTCTCGTCGCTACAATATCTTGAAATTTAGTGGCAACTTTGATTGCCACAAATACTAATTGCTTTTGTGACAAGGTTATGTCGCCACTAAAAACCTATTTTCACAACAACTACAATGGCCAAAATTCAAATACATTTCTACCGAATTGCTATCAATATATAAAGCATCCAAAATTATTCACCAACCAATAAAAACATATCTCAAAGTCAAATATTATAAATACTTTCATGAGTACAAAATTAGTTAAATATATACTACACAATACTTCATTGTTCATGATCATTGTACGCAAATACATACGATAAAAAAGAAAAAGTAGAATATCAAGTGTCTTCAATCTCCTCAGTCAATGCCGCTTGTGATCACATTTAAGAACTATGTCCCTGTTATAAAGGAAAAATTGCACATGATTACTTTGACAATCTCATAACTTAAAAGATAATAGCAAAAAGAGTGATCACACTTGATTTAATTATTTATATAAGCTATTAGGAAAAGAAAGTTTGATATCAAAAGGACTATATAGGAAAAGCTACCAAAATCAAATACATTAACCGCTGTAAGTAGATCTAGAAGCACTGGAAATGTATACTAACTCTTAAGAGCAACTTTAGATGTGAAACAGAGACATTAAAACAATTCAATTCAGCTCACCGGAAAAGTTTAATTTCTAAAAGTTGATTAGGAAAAGATATAACTTTATTCACCCCTTCAACAACCCAGCATTTCAAGTCTTAGTGCCAGATTTTTCTTTAATTACCAGAACCGACCAAGTAGAATTAGTTCCTCTTCGAAATGTTACAGCAGACTAATCTTATCTATCATATTAATTGCTCCTGATTTATATGAACCATAAATTGGCCCAAGGAAGAGTTCCAATAAATCTAAAAATGGTTAACAACTCAACAAATTAACCTAGTAAAGGGACGAATTCAAAAGAGGTAACAACAGATAGAATCGTCAATACAAAGATGTCGTTTTCACTATTAGTGTTACCTAGTTTATAAATATTCTTTAGAAAGGACTCTTATCAGCATTAACCATAAAAAAAAAACCCGGAGAGTGAGGAATATTTCTGGCACAAAGAAGGTGAAGCAGAGACACAATACCAAACATTTCTAATTATGAGGCAAAAACAAACACGTTATGTACAATTACCTATATTTGAAAGTGTAGGTGTCTTAAAGAAAAGCTGTACCCAACAAACACTGTACATTAATTGTTCTTCAATTGTAACATGTACATGCAAAATATTACTTTGTTCTAAACTTCTATAGTTCTATCGTCTTCAAACAACAACACATTCCCAATATAATTAAGTGCTTGTCCCATATAATCCTTATTAAAAGGACTTAAAAACAACTATTACAGACTTGTATATCGGACAGATACTATCATTTCATTCGGTAGACGCGCCCGTATTATTTTTCTTATAACAAATGGTCACTGAGTCAATTTTGTGTGCACCTTAACTATTTCACCGAATATTTGTTTCTCCCACTAATAAAAAAATTGAATAACTATGTTGTCAAAACTTAAGAAGAATAGAAGAAATGAAATCACCTCGCATTTTATTTATTCGGATTTGAATATTAATTTTTCATGATTTTTACCTACCCATAGTACGTGTTTCATCATCATCAATTTAAAATATGTTGACTAATTAAGCTGTAAAATGTCTGAACGTGCAAAAATTAATCACTAAGACACAAACAAAATGCACCCCAACTCCGCCTCCATATTTATATGAGTTACAAGATTTGTAATCTTGAAATTAAAAGAGGTTACATGCTACAATAGATAAAGGTAATTTGATGGTTTAAATTCTTTTTAATGTACTAGTGTTGTATATAATTTAAACTCTATATAATAATTAGCAGCAAGAGGAAATTGTAAGATGGGTAAAACTAAAAGAGATAAGTCTAAATACGCAAAGATTACATTAATCATTAAGACACTAGACAAAATGCTCTCCCATATCCATATATAAAACAACAAAAAGAGAAATGTAAAGATAGGCAAAAGTAAGTTTTTTTTCAAAAAAAAACAAGGTACGTACCTCGTGGCTATTTCCACTGACAACATCAGGAGCATCAACATGACGAGCAAGAGGTAATCCATGGCGTTTTTTCATGCCAAAATCATACAAAGACTTTGCTCTGAGCACATCATGCACTTTGCTCCGCCGTATCAGAACCGTTCCTTTTGGGCAGCGCTGCCCATTTTGGTGCCATAGTTGCCAATTTACTGCACCCAATCTTTCATCACTTTTACTATTGTTACTTATATCTTTCACGGCGTCTGTTTTTACCATCTTCAATTTCGGAATCTCTGGTGGAACCTTCTGTACTTACAATGCAATGATTTCAAGTTAAAAATCTAATTTGATCATGAGCTCCATATGAATAATGATTGAGTTTGTTGCTTGTGAGTAAAAGAAAAGAAAAAACAAAGTGAAAGTAAAGGTGGTTGGTAGTTGAAATACTTATTATTGCACCATGAAACAGGAATAAGCCACACTTTTGATAGCTATATCTTGTTTAATATTTGAAAATTACTCGGATACTAATACTTGCTATAAATGAGCAACAAGCAAAGACAAAGCTAGAAATTTCACTAAAAGTGGTTGAAAGTTAATAAAATTATTATATGAGTAAAAAAAAAGTAAATATTGACCTATATATAATTATTCATGTACACAGTATATATAGTTTTCTGTTGAAAAGTGTTCAACTCATCCGACAACCTTTCAATATGTGTTATATACCTCTAAAATCTAATATTTTACCTATATATATGATATAATTTTTCGACGAAGGAGGATAACGTAGCTTACAAATCCCACAAAGAAAGAAGAAGCAGGTGTTGTACTATTTAATTTATTAGGTTTAGGTATTATCATCAAACAAAAAAAGGGGTATTTTACCCGAATCTTGTGATTCCTGAGAAGAGGATGATCTAAAGCTGGTTATTTTCTTTTATCAGTACAATCTATGATATCTCCATGTGGGCTCTGAAAATTTTAAAATAAAATCCAACGATCACAACACTATCCAACGTGAAATACATAATGAACAGTACAAGAAGTAAAAGAAAATAAAAAACAAAGAAGATGTATCACCTCAACACTGTTCAAGCTCAGCCTTTGACAATGGCAGGCACCAGGTATGTGTTTCATTTTACCATCCCATATTCATAACAAACATCAATCCAAAATTTAAAGCTGGTGCACCATTCAATATACATAACTACATACTCTTATTTTTCTTTGAATTTATATACCAGCAGAAAGTATAGAAAACTCTAACATTTAATAAAATTAATCCTTTTATAATATTTGGTTGAGATGGGCTTAAGATTCATAGCGATTGAAGCTTAGCAGTTGTTATAGTTATTGTATATACTTTATATTCCTGTTGTTCCTTAGTTCCATTAACTTTAACCCCTTCCTGTTCTTTCCTCTTTTCTACTCCTACTGCTCCCCTACTACTTGCCTCATCACTTGAAGAAGCTGGGGAAAAGGAGGAGCTGGTCAAATGATCATCTCAACATATATAGCTGCATATACTATGACAAACTGTATGATGCTTCTTGTTACGTATATATGATATGATTTTGTAGTTCGACTTGGAGTACTTGCTGAGAAAAGCTAATAAGAAATATGAGATCAGTCATTTGGAACATGGTTGTTTGCCCTTCAATGGTTATTCTTTACGATTACCCCTTTAAAATACTATCTACTCATTGAAATGTCAAGATTCTCAATATAGGCAAGCTGTGACATTATACAGAATTATTGCAAATACCTTTACTGATTGCCAAATCTAAGAGGAAAAAACTATTAAGCCACACACATATGCACCAATTATTTAATGACAGGATCAAATTAAGCCTTTGTACAATTGGGCAATAACATACAGAACCCATTACTAGATTTGTCATCATCCTATCCATTCCATAATTTCATATCAAATTCCATGTTCTTATCCAAATCAAAAATTAAAATTGACATTAACCCTAAAATTCAAGAGCAGAAGGTTCCAAGAATCTTCAAAGAAATCCAACTTCTCTGTTCAATAATACAATTTTACCAGATTTGAGAAAAAAATCCAAACAAAATATACAATATTAAATATCAAGTTTCAGCAACAAAAATTTCTTAACACACTCTAAAAATCCGAAATAATATAGGCATAAATAAGGAAGAACATTGAGAAACAAACTAGAAAGTAAAAATACCAAAAAGAAAATCTCCAAGTTGCGAACCTCAGAGGAAATGAGGAAAATACCTAAGTTCTAGGCGCACTGAAGATGCATAAGTTCCTTTCCAAAGACAAATAGATTGCTTCCATCTTCTATTTCATCTCTCAACTCGAAATCTTCTTCAACAACCACAATTTGAGCTATATAGAGAGAAGGTGGGCTCTGAAAACCAATAAGAATTTCACAAGAAGGGGCTGAAGGGATTTGGGAAAATGGAGGGTTTTAAATGGCCATCATAGTTCTAGGGTTTTGGCGGAAAAAGAAGAACGATTTGGGTAAATGAGAGAAATAAAGAATTAGGTTTCAAAAGAAGGGGCTGAACGTTTTGGCAGGAAGCATTTACTTAAAATTATGATTTTCTAATTTTAGGATAAAATAATTAGAGGCGACTCAGTCGCTTCAATAGAGCTTTTGTGGCAACTTTTGATTGGCCGCTACAATAAAAAATTTATTTTAGGAGGAATTAAAAAATTAATGTAAATTAGAGCGACTTTAATAAAGTCGCCACTAAATATTTTCTTTCTGCAACGGCTACAGTTGTCGCTGCTAAAGCTTTCACTATTTGTGGCAACTTTTTCTGGTCGCCGCTAAAACTATACCAATAGTGGAAACTGAAGTGGTCGCTACTAAAGGTCGCCACAAAAAACCTGATTTCTTGTAGTGATTCTATCATCGGCACTAGGGTCATTACTAGAAAATCAGGTTTCCAGTGACATTCACGTCGAACCGAGGAAACCAAGCAAAGGTAATGATCAGCGGGGTTAAGAGACGCTATGGAAGAAACATGTTTCCTCATAGCTTCACGATCAGATATAAAGGAAAATTCTTGTGGGGAAATCTTTGAAACAATGGGTTCTCGCATGGGTTCATTATGATCTCTCCCTCTTGAGGACATATAGGAGTTAAGGACATTTTAGACCTAGAAGAAGAAGGCATAATTGTACTGCTTTGAGGAGTATAACTACGGGTGGACAACGAACCTAAACTACGTAGTCTACCACCTCTCCAACTCCTAGTAGGGGCAGTAGAGGGAGCGATTCATCATTAATCACCATCTTTAATGAACGAGAACTCGAGAAGACATCTTTAATGGTGGAAACACGGGGAAAAAAAGAACTACAAGAGAAGTTAGAGATATGAATGCAAGGAAGAAGAAAGGGAATTTTGAAATTAAATGTGATGAGGTATTTATAGGAGAAAATAACCGTCATCAGAGATGGTCATTATGAACTGTCATCATGGAACCGTCACTTCATGATTGATGCAGCCGCAAAAATCCCTAGAATGGCGCTAAAAACTACATAACCAATTACAATGAGGCACGTGTCTTGAGCATTAAATATACATGATGTATGTCTTATCGATTCTGAAGAAGACATTATGATAATCGGGAAAAGGCATCAAGAAAATCCCATCATAAATACTTACCACTATATTCAGAAAGTGGGGGGACTATCTATATTGGTGGAAAAAAGACATGACACGTGGACTATCATCGAGGTGACAAGTGACACTTTCAGTTGAGTCAATAAAATAAAATGAAAAGGCACGAATGAAACACCCATGGTATTTCATCGGAAAAGGTACCAACCCTGACAACTAAAAAAGAAGAAATAAGCACGAGATGAATAAACACCATAAAAGGAAGGGGTGGGCACCGATCGGTTTGTATGAAAGTACGATTCGGTTTATCGATTTTAGATTTTGTAAAATTAATTACTAAACCAAACCAAAGTATTTACGGTTCGATGCGGTTTTTTCAAGGTTCGGTTCGATTATTTCTGATTTAGTTTTTCGGTTATTAACGGTGCAAGTTAAACATAGCCATATTAATTTGTGAGAAGTGATATATGCTACTGATTTAGTTTGTTGCCTCTGGCGCTGTCAATTTGAAAGTTAACACTTTGTGTAATTAACGTTAACTAGCTTATTCGGAAGAAGATGGTTGAAAGTGCAAAGGAAAGTATCAGGCAAAAAGCTAGCAACTCCGAAATCTATGTCACCATGCAAACTGTGTTCATAGAAATAGACAGTTCACTTGTTGTAAGTCTATTTTATCCAATTCTTGACCGTTGATTCACTTTTCAAGTACTACCGAGTCTTTTGACACATCTTGTGATTGAATAGGGAGAATCAATCTTTGTTTTGCCAAATGCCGACTGCTATAGTTAAAGAGTTGGAACACTTGAAGGAGGCAGTAATGAAACATGATGTATATTTCTGATTTTCTCAGCTCGTCTCTCATAACTTTGGTTTTTGCTTTTAACCGAAAACTGAAACACCAAAACAGTAAACCGCATCGAATACCAAAATTTAATAAGTTAAAAGTCGCACTGTCACGATCCAAAATTCATAAGGTCGTGATGGCGCCGGACACCACTGTCAGGCAAGCCAAACTTTAGTTAGTGTAAAAATAAATTCATGTCTCAATATTTTCAAAATCGTTACCTTTCACTTTAATACATAATAACTAGATGAAATCCATTTAAGTAAAAACAACAGTCTATTTTTCCATTTTAAAAAATACATCCCAAATACATTCCTGAACCTGGTGTCACAAGTACATGAGCAATTTCTAAGAACTTATACAATTATTACAAAGCTTGTCCGAAATACAAGTTGGACAAGGACTTTAAAATAAAATAAATACAATACATGGAGGAAGACTCTACCGGTTGCGGATCGCCTCCGGATGATGCGGCTCGCCTAAGTCTCCAAACCAGCCTCATCGCTATGAAGGTACCTGTGCAACAAAATGCACAGCAAGTGTAGCATGAGTACGAAAATAACATGTACTCAGTAAGTATCCCGCCTAACCTCAGAGAGGTAGTGACGAGAGGTCGAATTAGACACTTGCTAGGGGTCAATACAATATGATATATCAACATATGACAGCAGCAAAAGGCGTACGAGGGCAATAAAATTAGTAAACTTTAGAAGTAACTGCAATGCAATAAATATTGGAAGTAAAAGAAATTATTTCTACTTCATTTTCCCCCCAAATATCCGTCAAGTCATTATCCATGAAATCATTTAACAATTTACGTCCTAAAGACAACTTAACAATTCAGGTCACAAGTGACATTACATATGTATATATATCGGCGTAGGGTGTCGAGGGTCGTTCGGCCCGAACCAACAATAAAAGTAAATTGTGCACTGCCGAGGGTCGAACGACTCGAACCATAGCTGCATCTATCTGCCCCGCTCGCGAATCGAACATGCGACGCGGTTAACATATTACTAGGGACACCCCGCTCGCGAATCATACCTGTGACTCGGGTCCCCGTATAAATATACATAAATACAGGGTCATCCTGCTCGCGAATCATACATGCGACTCAGGCACCTAAAGTTACACACATTCATACCAATAAACCACGTTATTATCAGGAAAATTGGTTGTTCAATGAAGTGATAAAATTCTTCTTTTAATACACATGATAATAGCATTTAAAACCTTTCTGGAGATTTACTTGCCAATTTCGACAGGGTTCCAAACTCTATAGATTTATCTGAAACACAATTATCTAAGGAAGAATCAATTCTCCTTCTAGGTGATTAAGAAAAGTAAGCTCTGATCCTTTTAAGTATTCAATTACTAATTCGATAATATCACCAGGCTAATATCATTGATAAAATCACGAGTACAACAAGTAAAGCATGCCAGTAGGTCCTAAACTATCCGGACATAGCATATTAGTAGCTACGCATGGATTCCCGTCACCTCGTGCGTACATAGCCCCCACAAATAGTAACATATATTTAATTAGTTCACCTAGGGGGACAATTCCTCCTCACAAAGTTAGAAAGGAGACTTACCTCGCTTCGAAACTTCATAACCGGCTTTCAAGCCCTTCCGACGACTCCAATGGATTCACAATTCCCCAAAACTACCAAACAACGGCAAACCAATAAAAATATACTCTAATACTCGTAACAAATTCAAATTATGTCATTTCCCAACTCCGCTCAATGAATTGACCAAAATGCCCTCGGGTCCACGTGCCCGTATTCCAAAATTTCTCAAAGATAAACTCTACCCATATCTTTACTAGTTCAAATATACAATTTACTCAAATATTCACGCTCAATTCGTGGCTAAAATCCAAATTACTAAATTTCTAGGTTTTCTTCAAAATTCCTAATTTCCCCACAATTGCTCATGTTCAATCCATGCATAAACCTTGTATTTAACTTTAAAACGTGAAGAAATTACTTACCTAGTGATCCTTGAAGAAAATCCCTCCTTGAAGCTCCCCACAATCGCCCATACCAACTGAAAATAGGAGAGAAATGACAAAATTTCCGTTTTAAAAACATTCTACCCAGGCCTCTTTCCGCACCTGCAGTCTCCTGCTCGCACCTGTGCTTCCGCAGGTGCGCCCAAACTCTCGCACCCGCGGCCTCCTCACCTCCAGCCCAAAACTCGCACCTGCGGCGCCCAAAGCCGCACCTGCGGCCAAAGCCTTGCAGGTGCGGTCACAACAGATGACAGGAAACTTCAGCTTTCTTCAACTTCAAATATTAATCTGTTAACCACTCGGAATCCACCCGAGGCCCCCGGAACCCCGTCCAATTTCATCAACCTATTCCAAAACATAATACGGACTTGCTCGAGGCCTCATATCACATCAAATAACATCGAAACAGCGAATCGCGCTAAAATTCAAACTTTATGAACTTAGAAATTTCAAACTTCTACATCCGACGACGAAACCTAACAAATCACATCCGATTGACCCCAAATTTTGCACACAAGTCATATTCGACATTACGGACCTGCTCCAACTTCAGGAATAGAATTCCGACCCCGATATCAAAATTTCCACTTCCGGTCGGATTTCTCAAAAACCTTCAAATTTCTATCTTTAGCCAAATGACTTCAAAATGACCTACGGACATCCGAATTCACTTCCGATCGCGCTCCCAACTCCAGAATCACCATACGAAGCTATTCCCAGGCTCGGAATCCCAAATGGACATCAATAACACTGAAATGCCTTCCAACCCAAATTTATGAAATTCTTCTAAAAATGCTAACTTACACATTATACGCTGAAACGCTCCCGGGCTATCCAAAACCCGATCCGGACATACGCCCAAGTACGAAATCATCATACGAACCTGCTGGAACCTTCAGATCCTGATTCCAAGGTCGTTTACTCAGAATTCCAGTCTTAGTCGATTCTTCCAATTTAAGGCTTCCGAAATGAGAATTTTCCTTTCAATTTAACTTTGAACTTCCCGAATTTCAACCCCGACCGTACGCACAAGTCATAATACCTGAAATGAAGTTGTTCATGACTTTCAACCGCTGAACGACGCGCTAGATCTCAAAACGACCGGTCGGATCGTTACACGCACACCGACCAAATAACCGATTAAATCGAAACCGAAAAACCAAAATTTATGGTTTAGTTGATTTTTTCAGTTCGGCGGGTATTATGCTCACCCCTAATAAAAAGGGAAGATTCATGAATATATTATAAGTAAGGAAGGAAAATCGGCATGGATCTTGATTACAGGAAATCTTCAGTTATTATTGTAACCGCTACAGTTTAATATGGTAACGGCGATCAAGGCAATTTATGCCATTAACGAGCTAGAATAAAGTAGGAAAATTGTTATACTTGGGTATCCTACTTGTTCCTCATTTATAGAGGCATCTGAATTTTTATCAATATATGCAATTAGTTTTTTACCTTATTCAAAAGTTCTCAAAGCTCAATTTTGGGAGAGATTAGCGATCTACATTAAGCTTTCTTTCCTTATCTTTATTTTCATTATTCTTTTTATTCTTTTAATTACCAAAAAAGTAAAATAATTTTGGTTATTCGTAACCCGATTTTTTTTTAATATTTATTTTGACCGAAAAATTTATTTTAGGTTACACACCCTCTGGAACCGCAAATGGCAAACTTAGGTTCCACTTTCACTAGTTAGAAGAAGTAAAAATACCACTAATTATGATTAATTATTTTGGAGTGAATGGCTATTGCTATCACCAGAGTACACTAAAATATGCCATGTGATCTGTCAGCATGCATAAAAGCAAAGAGTTGTCTAGGGATTATACGACCGGAGGAAGATATCAATAAGACATGGGTCAACTGTCAAAGACAGGCAAAGAATCAGGGGTTGTCCGGAATTAAAATGTGGTTTTTTTGGACTAAGAGAACTAAAATGTGTGGAAAAAAATTTGATGACCAAAATATGTACAACGTCCTTTTAAATGGCGACCGTTAAGGTATAGCGCCTTTTTAAAAGCCATTATATGTAAAGCCTTTTATACATATAGCGCAGGAAATAAATAAAATTTAATGTAACTAAAGAGAGGTAGAGTGCTGTGTGGTGCAATGGTTAAAATCTAGGAGATAAGTTGGTTTTGTCCTTAAGGTCAAAAGTTCAATTCCTCTTGGCAACATTATTTTTTTTTCCTAGTTCTTTTTATTTTTCATTTATTTTCATTATTTGGTTTAATTACTTTGATGTAAATACTTTAATATTTATAATTACTTTTCAATGTAATTAAATAATTTAAAGAAAATTATGATTTTGAATTCATTTAAAGTTAAAAAAAAAAAGAGAAGCCTTTTACTAATTCGTTAAAAAATCTACCGTAGTTGTTATTTTGTATCATACGTAAAATAAAATTATTTTTTTCTCCTTTGATTTTCAAATTAGAATTATGATTTTTATTTTATAGTTAAAATGTTCATAAGATAATAATATATATATATATATATAGTTTAATCTATTGCCTGAATTTTTTTATTTTTTGATATCTTTCTTTTTAAATTTAGTTATTAAAGTTTTAGTTATTAATCAAAGTTCTAATTATATTTTTTATATTTTTTTCTGAAATGTATTTTTTATTTCTCATTTTATTCCTTGGATATTGTAATTGTATTATCCATTTAAAATTTTCAAATAAGAATATGGTTGTTCTTATAATCCATTATGATTATTATTAACTAATTAGTGGAATATAATTCTTATATTCTTATTAGAAAAATTAATTAAATGATTGTTCATAGACTAAATTGTTTTTAATAAGAATTATCCTAAACTAAACTAAATATAACCTTTTAATTTATGAAAAACCATTTAACTAATTTTTCTATACTAAATTTTCATAAATTAAATTGTATTATAACCAATTAGTTTATGAACAATCATTTAATTAATTGTCCTGATAACAATATGAAAATCATAATCCATTACTCAGATAATAATAATTCTTTGATTATAATTTTAAAGATTAATTAGTTATAATGATTTATATTTAATAATAAGAAAATTATAATATTTGTAATTAGGATTTCGATTAATAAAATTCATATAGTGTAAATATAACTAAAATTTTAGTAACTAAATTTACACAGAAAGATATCAAAAAAAAAAAAAAAATCAAGCAATAGATTAAATTATATATATTATTCTCCTATGAAAATTTTAACTATAAAATAAAACTCATAATTCTAATTTGTAAATAAAAGGAGATTTTTTTTTTTACGTATAATACAAAATAACAACTATTAAAAATGTCGGTAGATTTTTTAACAAAATAGTAAAAGGCTTCTTTTTTTTTTACTTTAAATGAATTCAAAAATCATAGTTTTGTTATAAATATTAAATTATTTTTATTACATTGACAAGTAATTACAAATATTAAAGTATTTATATCAAAATACTTAAACCAAATAATGAAAAGAAATAAAAAATAAAAAAGAACTAGGAAAACAAAATATGCCAGGAGGAATTGAACCTTGAACCCCAACCAACTTCTCTCCTAGAAGTTAACCATTGCACCACCTAGCATTCTATTTCTCTTTAGGTACATTAAATTCCAGTTACCTTATTTTTCTGTACCATGTGTATAAAAGACTTTATACATATACCGCATTTTAAAAGGGCGCTATACCTTAACGGGCAAACGACCGTTAAGGTATAACACCCTCTAAAAGGGCGTTATACATATTTTGGTCACCAAATTTTTCTCCCATATATTTTGATTCTTTGAGTCCAAAAGAACCACATTTTGATTTCAGACTCGTGTTTTCTTATAATATAAGACATAATTTGCTCCATATTTCAATACAGCAAAAAATGCGGATGAAGTTACAAAAAAAAAAAAAAAAAGAGAAGAAAGTTCATAAGGAGAAAGAACAAAATTAAGAAGTTACAAGAAAAGGAACACAATTTTCATTATCCCACTAGAAATATCGCCCTAAAATTTAGCCAGAATATGAAGTGAAAGATTGGGGGAAATTATAAGATTTATAAAAAAGAAAATACTTGGATGTTTTGTTGAAAAGTAGGCAAGAACAACAAATGTGATTTCTCTTCAATAATAAGAGAGAGAACAATAAATGTGAGACACATCCACAAGTTGTGCTACCACAAAGTTATTACATTTCACCTAACTTCTATTACTTCCTTTCTTTCTATATTATATATTAATAATAATTGAGTCTCCCCACCCATCTTTACAACGAGCAACTATTTTTAAGGGATTTCTACCTATGTATACCGTATATTAAACTTATTTACCCTTTCTAATCAAGTTTTAACTTAATTACATTGCCATATACAATTCTGTTTATCCGTAAAATGGTATAGTAGAATTTATACGTGGTTTATAGACAAACAAATCGATTTAATCCCAAAATGATAAATAAATTAAATAAAAATGCAAGACTTAGTGTCGAAATCGAGATAAGATAGCAGATAGCTTGGTTCCGGGAGCAGAGCTTCTGAAGGCAACAATAATACCAATAAACAAGAAATAAAGTGTTGTTGAGCTTAGTATAATGTGTATAGCATAAGCTTGTCAGAAAATTTGTGTCCTTACAATGGTTGTTGAAATTCCTATTTATAGTGCCACTTAGGGAACAAGGTCCTATAATCAAGCCCCTCTTAAATGATAATTATGGGGGCCATTGAAGAATGTATAACGGCAGGCTATGGATGCCATACTCTCTATAACGGACTATATATTTAATACTGTAGAATATTCTTCATTGAATACTATCGGGTGACATGCATATGTTTGTCTCCATGAGCAACATTCCCTTTGGGGGCTTCCTGGTGCCAACCGAGACTGCTGCCCCCGGTCTTGACGTCCACTTGTCTCGCTTATTATCTGTCTCTGGTTCAACATGTCGCTCTATTATATGAGCATTCAATATGAACCGGTTTTACCCTATACAGATAGTCCCCTGTCTTTCTGGTGGCACATCTTTGTGTCATCGGGAAGTTGGTAAAGATACCTTTCTTGGCGGAAAATTTACTGACCCTCTTTGAAAAGTTTTTGACGCCTGATTAGACGCACACCTTTCTGCATTTAATGCCCCGAACACGCGTCATCCCACGATTCAACAATACTTTTGCTGGTTCTCGAGGTAATCATGACCACGATCTTAGACGCCTATTTCTTTACTTATACGCTTCATTCTTCTCCTTTTACACTTCAGAATTTTTCGAATTCTCTCAACTGTTCTTACTCACCTCTCTTTTGCTTTCAACTTTCTTTAACTCTCTCTTTCAGAAAAATTCTTGTTTCCCTATGCTAACTATGGCCTTTTCTTCCAATAACTCTAGCTCGTCAAAGAACAAGCAAATCAGTGATGATGATGCACCTCCTATAATGAGCATCATTATCCCCAGAAAGCTTAGTACAACCGAGGACTTTGAAGAGAAGTTTCCTTCCGCTAACTCCCGCACATGGACTGTTGGTATATACCCTTCTTCCATCCGTCCTTCTAGAATCCCTATTATGAAGGAAGACTGTGGTTGTCATGATTTGAACATCATCGCTCCATTCTAGTGGAGCGGGTAACCTTCCTTAAGAAGGGTTTTACGTACGTTTATGTCACGCCCCAAATTCCCACCCTTTGGGCTGTGACTGCGCCTAACGTTGAACCCGCTAGGCCAACCAACGTATAACTTGCAATAGCAATTTCTAAATCATTTAAAACTGAACAAAACGATAATTCGTCACTTTCAACAAATTCCCAACAAAATCCTGTAAGCACTTTCTTAATAAAGATAACGAAAAGTTTAAGAATGCGAAGAATAAAGACAGGATAAACTTAATAACGTAAAACTTCCCACACTAGTAACTCTCAAACTTTACTGGGCCTTCCAAATCCCTTCAATTGTTTCACAGCAGAGAAATAATGACAATATCTTAGAAAATCTAAAAAATGAAGTGATAAGACATCTACAACGAACAATCCCAAAACCGGGGTGTCACAATCTCACGGGCTAACTAC
>ML266165.1:11296-32817 GCA_005239495.1 Nicotiana undulata | reverse complement strand
CCCCATCCCCCTCTCCAAAAAGGTTTTTCTTTTCTTTTCCGTCACCGCCCACCCCCCTCCCCTCCCCCCTCCCTTTTTTTTACTTTTCAATTTTCTGTTTTTTCGTTTTTCTGCACCATCCACCTGCCACTTTCACAGCAATATTTTTTTTATAAATATTTTTAGTGCTGGTTTTTTCATTTTCTTGATTTACAGGTTCAAAAATTTGCAAGTTCCAAAGTTATGAATTTTAAAGTTTGCGGGTTTAGAAATTATAGAGTTTACGGGTTCAAAAGTTTGCGGATTCGAAATTTAGCGGTTTAGAAGTTTATCAAATTTGTGGGTTAGGAAGGTTGTTACTTCGAAAGTTTATGGTTTCATGTTTATTGTATCTAAATTATTTAGGAATACTTTGGAGAAGTTATTTTTCTTAATTTGTATGTCAAACACCGGAAAATGAGTTAAATTACTACTTGTTTTCCAAGAAAACATTTTCTTGAAAAATATTTTCTGTTATACCAAACACACCAGAAGGGAGTATGATTTTGTTTTTCATAGGGTCAAAAGTTCCTTATTTATAAAGGTACAAATACATTCAAAGGTTATAAGTTAATGTACCTTAATTGAGTACACTAATACAAAGTACGTTAAATGGACAAACAAATACATTCATCTCATTTATAATACTTCCCATGGATGTCCATTTAAAAGATAATGTGTCTCGTTATAACCTTACTACGAAATCGTTGGAAAAAAGTTTAGTGAAGTAAAAAGAGTACACACATCTTGTAATACGCATTGAGTGTCGCCTATTAAAAATCTTACCAGAAAAATCCAATTGGGATAAAACCTTAGTTAAGAAAAAAAGAGTACTATCATATATTTCTCCCTTAATGAAAACTTTACTTGATATCTCGGAGACTATGCATTTCAATTTATCTCTTTTTTCAACTGTTTATGTTTTTCCCCTAATGTTGGATATACCAATATATATTCAATCTTCTCCGATGACTCATCTTTGTGCATTGTGGTAGAGCAATTAAAATATATACCACATATTCATATTTCTAAGATGAGAAATATATTTGGCTTCTAATCATAAGTTAACTGTAATGGGGAGACATTATGATAACTTGTGGTATGATCCACACATTATTGTTTTGGGATTCCTGATTTGATAGTTTAATTTCTTATGTGTATTCAAGTTTGTAGTGTATTGTCCGAAAAATTTTATTTCATTCCGAGCGACATACCAGTTTTGAAAAAAGCTAATTATTTCATGAAATACAAACCAATAAAGCATGTCGTAGTAGCTTACGTATAACTTTCAAATTAAAGAATATTTGAGAACGAGGGGGCACGGGGGTCAAAGATGATTAGTTGGCTTACTTACATACACTGACCTACTCTCTGGGGTGTGTGTGCGTGTGTGCGTGTGTGCGTGTGTGCGTGCGCTTTTTCTCATCATTAGTGAGCTTTGTTCTCTATTTCTGTGTGTGTGTGCGCGCATTTTTTTAATCAGATAGCTCATTAGTGAGCTTTATTCTTTTTGTTTTTTGGCGTGTGTGTGCATTTGTTTCATCAGAAAGCCGATTAATGGATATCGTTATGTTTCTGTGGTATTTGGTTTTTATCATTTTCTGTGTCAGATCTTTTCAGATTCATTGAATTGAGTCTTTGTTGTCTGTTTCTCATTGATTACTGCTAGTTTTGCTTGTCATTCAGTATTGAGTTTTCTTTAGTTTTTTCAACAAGATCTTGGCTCATTAGTTTTCTTGAATTAATATGGCTTGTATAGTTTAAGATTTGAGATTTAGATGATTGAATTATTTAGAAAGGTTGGACCTTTTTCTCACTATCAACTCAACTTTAAACTGCATTGACTTTTATAGTGCAAGATTTTATCTTTGGGTTAATGAACTATTCATAAAGTTTGAATATTTTTCTCACTTTCAGCTCATATGGTGCAAGATTTGATCTTTAGATGAATGATTTGTTCATAAAGATTGAATCTTTTTTCTCACTTTCAACTCATATAGTTCAAGATTTGATCTTTAGTTGTATGATTTGTTCATAAAGATTGAATCTTTTTCTCACTTTCAGTTCAACTTCAAGCATTACATGCTCCTACTGCTTTTTCTGTGTGTGTGTGTATGTTAACTGAAAACACAGGATCCGAGTCGACTAGAAAGTGCGACCTTAGAGTAGAACCATTTGTGTTCATTCGATCATAACAAGTAGTGTGCATCGTAGTATTTTTCTTATCTTCTATATTTATTTGATTAATTTTTATTTACTCTCCAAGGTTATGGCGCCTAGTAAGCAATGGATGCAACTTGTTGATAATCGGCTCGATGAAACCTACTTAGTCGGAGTGCAAAAGTTTTTGGATTATGCTATTCAGAAAATGGGAGAAGAATATGAAATACGATGTCCATGTGTCAAATATTGTAATACAACTTTAGGAACTCGTAAGACAGTTGAGACACATTTGAAAATATATGGAATAATTCAAAATTATACTTTTTGGTATCATCATGTGGAAAATTTAGGTGAGCCACTGCCAAAATCGGAAGATGAAGATGGTGATGAACTAGAAGAATGTGAAAGTGAAGATGAAGTACAAGAAGTGTTGATAGATCTATATCCTAATATTGATGGAAGAAATATGCACACTGATTGTGATGATTTAATTGAGGAGGAACCAAATATTGAAGCAAACAGATTTTACAAGCTATTGAAGGATTTTGAGCATCCACTGTACCAAAATTCAAAAGCTTCAAAGCTTTCCTTCTTTGATTAAATTGCTTCACATCAAAAGTTTGGGTCGTTGGAGTAATGAGTCATTTACATTGTTAAAAGAGGAGTTGTTACCTGATGGCGCCAATCTTCCAAAATCATATTATGAGGCAAAGAAGATAATTCAAGACCTTGGCCTTTCCTACAACAAAATTGATGTTTGTACTAGTGATTGCATGTTATACTGGAAGGAGGATAGCTTACTTGATTCTTGCAAAGTTTGTGGTGCGTCTAGATGGAAAATAGATAGACATAGGGGGTAAACAAGGAATAAAAAAAGTAAGAAGATAGCATCAAAGACTTTACGCTATTTTCCATTAAAGCCTAGGCTTCAGAGGTTGTTTATGTCTACAAAGACATGGCATAAGGATAAAAGAGTTGATGATGGAATAATGAGGCACCCAGTTGATTCAATGGCGTGGAAGTCGTTTGATTAAATTCATCATTCATTTGCGGTTGAGCCTCGTAATGTCCGACTTGGACTTGCTAGTGATGGATTTCAGCCATTTCCGAATTCAAAAACCTCATATAGCATTTGGCATGTAGTTCTTATTCCTTAAATTTACCACCTTGGTTGTGTATGAAACAAGAAAATTTTATTTTGTCAATGCTTATTCCAGGTCCAGATAGTCCAAGAGATGCAATTAATACATATCTTCAACCTTTAATAGAGGAATTGAAGGAGTTGTGGGAAGTTGGCATTGAGACCTTTGATGCATCATCTGGACAGAATTTTAAGTTGCATGCTTCTTTGTTATGGACCATCAATGACTTTCCAGCTTATGGAAATTTATCTGGATGAAGTACAAAAGGAAAATTGGCATGCCCATGTTGCAATAAAGACACCTCCTCAATTCGATTGGCTAATAGTAAGAAGCAATGCTTTATGGGTCATCGACGCTACCTTCTTCTTAGCCACAAATAGAGGAACAACAAGGATTCATTTGATGGTACAAAAGAGAAAAGGCTCCCACCAAAAATGCATTCTGGTATTGAGATACTTAATCAAGTGCAAGATCTTGAAGGGATACAACTAACAAAGGATCCAATGAAAAAGAAGAAGATATCACATGAAAATCGAAAGGACAATTGGAACACGAAAAGTATTTTTTTTTTGTAACTTCCATATTTGAAGTCTCTCTTGTTGCGACATAATTTGGATGTTATGCATATTGAAAAAATATATGTGATAATATTATGGGAACAATCATGAATGTCAAAGAAAAGACCAAGGGTACAATTAAAACTCGATTAGACTTGCAAGACATGAACATTAGGCCAAAATTGCACCCCATCCAAAGAGGGGATAAAGTTGAAGTTCCAACTGCATGCTACACATTGCCTCCCGAAAGTAAGCACAAATTATGCCAATTCCTAAAGAATTTAAAGGTTCCTGATGGGTCTTTATCAAATATTTCTCAATGTGTGAACCTAAAAGATCACAAGATATCTGGGTTGAAAAGTCATGATTGCCATGTTCTTCTGCAACATATACTCCCCCTTGCACTTCGTGGTATGTTGTCCAAGAAGTGTGTGAACCGCTTATTGAGTTATCTTTATTCTTTAATGTGCTTGTATCAAAGGAGTTAAGGATTGATGACTTGAAACAAATTGAAGCGCAAATTTCCATAACACTTTTCAAGTTAGAAAAGGTCTTCCCTCCTTCATTTTTCGATGTCATGGTGCACTTGCCTATTCATTTAGCTAGTGAAGCTAAGATTGCCGGACCTATTCATTATCGGTGGATGTATCCTGTGGAACAATGGTTATATTTTTTGAAATCTCTGATTGGTAATAGGGCATGTACAGAAGGCTCTATTGCAGAGGGCTACATTGCAAATGAGTGTATGACTTTATGTTCACGGTATCTGCATACGATTGACACAAAATTCAATCGACCTGAACAAAATTATGATGGGGGTTTGAAAAAATCTAATGGAGGTTTATCTATGTTTTATCAACCTGGACGTACTCTGGGAGCTAAAGAACAATGTGAGCTTGAAGCAAATGAATTGGAACAAGCACATATATACATATTGAAGAATTGCGATGAAGTTTTTCCATATCTCGAGTATGGAAAGTTCTTTCATATTGTCTCATTTTTCTTATTTCCTTTAGGGAATTTTTTAATATGACATTTATTGTTCACTTCAAATTTGTAGAGAGTTTGCACAAACTCATGTGGATACTGCACAACACTTGTCTGATGCAGAATGGAACCGACAATTTATTGAATGGTTTAAAGTTAGGGTGAGTAATACATAAACATCAAATTTGACATTTTAATATTGTATTACTAATTCTAAATTATTCCACGTAATCTTATTGATACGTTGCACAATTGCATAAAGGAGATGATAGTCGGATCATGGAAGATCTGCTCTCACTTTCACGTCGTCCTACTCAATATACGACACATTTTAATGGTTACATTGTTAATGGATATAGATTTCATGTGGAAGATTATGATAAACATTTAAGGACTCAAAATTGTGGTGTTGTTGTGGTTGGTGAGAATGATAAAGATAGTGAGAACATTGATTACTATAAAATTTTAACAGATGTGATTGAATTGCAATTTGTCATGGGTAGAAGAGTGATTTTATTTCGATGTAATTGGTTTGATGTGTATGATAAAATAAAGGGAGTTAAAAAAGATGAGTATGAATTTGTGAGTGTTAATTCAGGGAGATTTTTGAAAACAAATGAGCCTTTTATTTTTGCGGAGCAAGCATCTCAAGTGTTTTATGCTATTGATAACTCTAACAAAGGTTGTCATGTAGTGAGGAAGACTCAAACTCGTGATTCCTATGAGATTGTAAAACAAATGGATGATGATATTGTAGACTTAGGAAATCCTTCACAAAAGAAACGAATAAGAACTGATGAGGTGAAGTATCTATTTATGAATTCGTATATTCATTGTTGCATATACTGATGGCATGATTTCTTCTATTACTATATTGTCACACGTTGTCTTACTATTTTTACTTTTGGCTCTTTGCAGGTTCAATATGAAATCATCAAAGACTGAAAATGAGGTGGAATCAACTATGAAGAGTACAACCAGATATGCGTTCGTCCCGCCGGGTGATATAAGAAAGGCACAATGACGAGGACGAGGGGTTAGATCTTTGGTTGAGAAAAAGAATATACCAATTAAGAATTTATTTCCTCAATCTAGTTATCTTGTTAAGCAATACATCCAAACAATTGAAACAAGTAAGATATTTTAAATCTACTATTTTTAATGTGTACAACTGAATTTTAATGTTTAAATATTAGTATTATGATTTTGTTTCGCCAAGTGCTATTGGGAAGGGACGAGGACAAGGGCTTAAAAGCTCTACAGTGTCTGCTAGTCAAGGACCGGGAACGATACATGAAAACTCTTATCGTTCTTAAGAAAGAGTATATGCAAATTGATATTCCATTGCCTCCATCTACTGATCAAATTAAGCAATACACCCAAAAAGTTGAAGCAAGTAAGTTTTTTCAAATATGTGGTATTTTTAATTGCATATATTACTGAAATTAAATGCCAAACTAAAATAGTTTTTTGGTCCAGGTTCTATAGGGAAGGGACGGGAGCAAACTCCTAGATCTTCGTGCTCATCTTTAGGGATTTCTAAAAGCACAAGATCGAATTTTATCATGTCTTCTAACCAAGAAATGCGAACAATGGATAAAAACTACTTGGTTCTTGAGAAAGAGCATATGCAAGCCAATATTTCATTGCCTCCATCTACTGATCAACACTCCCAAGAAACTGAAACATGTATGATATTTTGAATCCATATGTTATTAATTTGTAGAACTGAATTTTATTGCTATAGTTTTTACCAAATTATGCATCCGTAGGTTCTTCATCTAATCCTGGAAAGGTAAAAAGAGTTCGAGGGAGGAACAAGTGTAAAGAAGTTGCATCACTTGAAGTCGGACAAAAGCTGAAAGTAACCTTTTACAATAATCGAACAGTTGGAACAAATGGTAAACTGTTTTCGAGGCGCTTGGGAAGAATCGTTCGTGACCGTAATATGTGTCCGGTGGGAGTATCATCGTGGAATGATATTAAGGAAGAAAAGCTGAATCACATGTGGGCAGCTATTGAGGTAAGCAAGATATTTATATAGTGAAGATGCATATCATTTAGCTGAATACATGTGTTCCTATTTGTGCCTCTATTTAGTTGAATACATGTGTTCCTCTATTTAGTTGAATACATGAACAAAAAGGGCTATATACTCCTCCCTTAGATGGGCCAAAAAATGTGTTGAGCAGAACCTCTTTCACATCCATGTATCTCTTTGTGAAATACAGAGGCTTCAAAGGAAGACTTGAGAGAGATTCAAAAGAGTACCTACATGAACCAATGTTAAGGTTCACAACAAGGTCAACAATGGGGAGAAATGAAACATGAACAACAAATAACAACTACTGATGCAAGACTAAGATGTATTTATATCTGAAACTTTTAACATGCCATCTCTTTAAAAAATAAAAATACGAATAGTATACCTCCAAGACGCAGTGACCTCTGTAGCCATCATCCTTTCCCGTGTTTCAAGCAACATAGTGAATTTGTCCCTGATGAATCCTTCGAAACCTGACTGTTTCAATGAGCTATTGGTTATGAAAATGGATATTGCACTTATCATGAACAAATTTCAGACTCGTTTAGGGTGAGCTAGGTGTACTTCAAATTCTTAATCTCATGTAAATAGAAAAAATTGTTTCTTCTATTTTGAGGTATGTAGAAGTATAACTTTAACCGAAAAAGCAAGGAGAAACTTAGGCATATGTGCAAACAGAGATTACGTTAGTTGAGTATTGCAGCTGAGAACTAGTTTTGGATAGGAGATATTGCTAAAAAAATTCTTTCTTATAGAACGCTTCTCTTAGAAGGCATCTTTTATCTTACGAAGCTATACATAATGATTGCTTGGTGCTTCTCAAGCTATCATAAATCATGAAAAGACGAGCTGATGTTGATAAACGAATTCAGTTCATTTGGTCGCAATAAAATACACATCTTCGCAAACTGTTATAAGCTAGTTTTACAGTGAATGTTATTGATATCCCTACTATTAATTGCATCAGTAAACCATTTTTATTACTCCTGGGCGTCCGAGCGTATACATCTTTTAATTTCTGTTGCGTGTGGTGCTTGTCCTCCAAATTTCGGAGGTGATCCTTGCTTGTACCCTTGATATCTCAGCAATACCTATGGATGTGAAGTGTATTGATCAACTATACATATGTATGTGAAGTGTGTATTGAGGTATTCATATGGATGTATAGTTTATTGATCAGCTGGAATATCCCAGCCTTAGGTGTATCTAATCTTCTGCTTCATATTCCAAATCTGCTGCTTCATATTCCAGTTATTAAGCTTGCCTTATCACCAATCTGCTGCTTCATATTCCCAGCACCTTTAGCCATTGAAAGTCCAGCCTTAGGTTTATCTAGATCCACCTTTATAGTCAAAGTACCAGTAGGTGTGCAGTAGGTTTAGCTTGATCAGCAGCAGAAGGTTTAGCAACAGGTGCAGCAGTAAGTTATCAATCTCAAAACTTGGTCGATCACCAGTTACCTTCAAAGTAGCAGAAACTGGTTTCTTCCCCTGCTTTGTCTAGTTCAAAACCCCATGTGCTGCCTGCTCCATTCCATCTGAACCTTGAAGTTGTTTAGCCTCCACATTCACCATCCTAGACCCTGTTGAGGTTGCATACTGTGATGCCTCAACATCCATTTTAACAGTGCGCCAATTGTTTCCTTCTCAACTTGTGTATTCGTCCCCAATGCTGTATACATCCTTGTAAATTATATAATCTGAAATCGATATATAACGATGAAAAGCCAGTACAATCCTCTCTGATCAGTATGGCTGAAGCCTCTGAAGTTGATCAATATGCTGAAATCACTGTTGTTGTTGCTGCTATATAACTGCTGGAGAGTTGCACCTAACACAGGATTATGAGTAGTTACTAAAACTGAACTAATTCATTAACTCAACCCATGTTTTGATTATTGTAGGATAAATTTGAGAGTGTTGACATGAATGATCATCGTGATCATATCTTCGCATGGATGAAAGAGTTGTGAAACAAATGGAGAGGACACTTGCATGCAAAATATATGAAGGATAAGTCAATCCAACATGCTCTTAAGAATAATCCAAAGGGAGTAGACAAGAAAGAATGGGAGTAGTTAGTAAAAGAACATTTTTCTTTAGAATGTTTTCAGGTATGCCTAGTGATCTAATAATCTATTTGAGTTATGGAATTATGTGTTTCAATGTGTAGTTTCAGCTTAAGAATCACGACTCATGCACCAGTTGTTACCCCTTAGATGATTATGGTATGCAGTATAAGAGTAAAACAAATGAAATAAATGGAAGGAAGACAAGGAAAAGAATGGTTTCAACTATCACTAATATCTATATTTACAAATCAAATTAAGGGCGGAAAATTTCATTAAATCAACTATGAAGATGCTTCATCATATTGGTAGCAAGCCTATTCGTGAGATCATTTATCAAAAGGTATTATCATAAAATTTCTATTTTCCTAAGAAAAAATTTACGAGCTGTTATTTGACATGTTTGCCTTTAATGTAAAGGTGGAAAAGATGGCAACCCACCGGATTTGGCAACAATTTTTTTTTAGACCCGTAAGAAAGATACAAACTTGTTGAATCTGAAGCAATTGAAAAACATGTATGTTTGGTAAATTGAATATGTAAATTACTTGACATTATGGTGGATTTTGATTTTAAGTATTTTTTTTATATATTTTGTAGGCTCAAATCGAAGAAATAGTTCAAGAAGATCCATCTCTACCTAGCATAGAGATTGTAGAAAAATGTTGTGGACCTCAAACTCGTAGCCATGTTTTTGTCTTTGGGGGTGGAGTGAAGGCGAAAGACTTGAAAGGTGGAACTTCTTCAAAGGCTGAATTACTGTCTGCGCTACGTTCAACTCGAGAAGAAAATAAATCTTTGAATGAGGAAAACAAATCCTTAAATGAGCGCTTGTCTACCTTAGAAGATGAGATGAAAGAAGTGAGGAAAATGAGAGAGTTCTTCGCTGCTCAACAATCACATGTCCCGCTTACAACGACATCGCCCGTTTCAACTGAATGACCTCTATTTTTGTATGCTGACCAAGTTAGTAACAATATACCCAACATTTTATTTTTATTCATGATTTTCATATAGTCAATTTCTATATTGCATATAGTCAATTTCTATATTACATATTTGTTTGTTCTTTCGCTCGAGCGTTGGCATGTTTGGAGTTTTGTATTACCTGGGGAGCTGGTTTTTGCACGATGTGAAATTGTATCACCACACCAGTTCTAATTTTGTAGGTCGACCCCCAGTTGCATTCTGTGAAAAATTAGCCTCCAGCCTTGAAACAGCAGTAGCTCGATCAACTCCAGCTATTCCACTGTCTTCCACTCTATGCTGAAGATTTCCAGGTTCATTAGTTTGCCTAGCATCTGAAACTTTAGGACCTCCAGTAGGTGTTTGATGTCCAGCTTTATATTAATTTTTTTTCCAGCACCTAGACCCTTCATCACTCCAGCTGAATCTCGATCACACACAGAATCTTTAGAAGCCTTCAAATCCTGTGAGACCCCAGCAAGAGCTGTTGCAGTACGATCATTCAATGTAGCAGTAGAACCTGGGACGAAATTCAATCTTTTAGACACACCAGATTCCTTCTCCACTCGATCAGTTGCAACATCATTATTCACCCCAGATTGCAAGTTCAAAGTCTGATGTTGCTTACAAACTTGCGTAACAGTTTCATTCAATCCCCAGTAGCTTGTTCTTGAAGAACTTCAACCTCTTCACATCGCAAAACCTACTACTCGACCACATTATTCTTTGTTGTCTCCCCTGCTATTTCTCCTGCCCTTTTTGCATTACGATAATCCCTAGCATCACCTTCTAACATGTCAAGACTGCCCAGCCCTTCAATTTCTTTCACTGGAGCAGCAGATTCCTTAATTTTCTCGATCTTCCAACGACAAGATCTTTCATCATGTCCTTGATTTTGAGGTTTAATCTTATATAGTGGTTTTAAAGATTATAGCAGGAGCATAACCTTAAACTATTATCTCAACCTAGAGATAGGAAAATTGATTTGTAGTGGTTTTAAAGTTTCAACAGTTACATCTCTTTGTTGTGCTATACTACCTGAACTAGTAAATATTCTCTCTTTTCCATTGAGTTTAACTATAGCCTCAGATTTGCATTAGTTCCTTTTGCTTTCAATTTTTGGAAATTAGTTCAAGTGGAAGAATTAAGTACTTTGAGTATATTTTGCAGTAATACTTCGTATGACCTATATGCATTTGCTGTTATTACTCAAAAAATAAAATTATATATGTTACTTTACCAATAGTTATTTATCATTTTTCAAACTTTTGTACTTACAGGTTTTGAAGAATGAAGCTACAAGTCAAGATGCAAGTTTTGAAGATGCACAAGCTCATTATTATTTTGCTAAAAATGTTATGCAAAACTTGATATCATAGTCTAGCTCAGGATGTTAGCTAAGTTTTTTTGTTGAGGTGTTGAGAAAACATAGAAAGTAACATCATCATGAGATTTAATTGATATATTATCTTTTTATATCTAGATTTTTCGATAACAAGTTGATATTTATTGATAAAATTACTTTTTGTGGCATTGAGCTTTTAGGACTACTCATGGTTATTAAGAGACCATGAATATTATCGCTAAATTACAAAATTATTTTAAATAGGGACGTCGTCTCTAAACATAATCTAGGACCAGTTAAAGGTTGGTTGCGAAAATGGTTTAACGATGGGAATGACGACCAGGTTTTTTGTCGTCTCTAAAAGATAAATTTCGGACAAGTTACAGTTGGTCGCTAAAATGATTTAACGATGGGAATATATATATTTTTCATCGTCTATTAGGGACGAGCAATGTAGTCTCTAAAAGTTATTAACGACCAGGTTTTTTGTCCGTCTCTAAAAGATAATTTAGGGCCAGCTACAGTTGGTCGCTACACAGATTTCACGACGGGAATATATATTTTTTCCATCGTCTATTAGGGACGAGAAATGTGGTCTCTAAAAGTTTTTAACGACCAGATTTTTGGTCTGTCTCAAAAGTGATTTAACGACCAGGTATTAAGACCCGTCGTTATTGACATTTAGCGGCGGAGGCTATTGCGACGGGTTACGACCAGCCTTTTCCCTTCGTATGATCCTTTTAGGACCAGATTTCAACTTTTAGGGACCGGATTTCCCTTCCTTAAAGGCCGTTTTTCTTGTAGTGTAAGTTCGAATGATGTTATGGGATTGGTTGGTAGGTTTGGTTGAGGTCCCGGGGGCCTCGGGTGTGTTTCGGATGCTCAACGGGAAGAAATTTGGACTTAGGAAAAAATCTGGTGTGCTGGTTCTGGTGTTTCGCACCTGCGCAGGGGAGTCTACAGGTGCGGATCCGCAGGTGCGCTGGAGATGATCGCAGATGCAAAAATGGGAAAGGTTGGTTGGGCCCGCAGATGCGGCTGGATGTCCGCAGGCGCGAAACCGCGGATGCGGCCCACGGGTCGCAGATGCAGACCCTGCCCGTTAAGTGACTTTTCGCACCTGCGATGACTTTTCCGCAGGTGCGTGATCGTAGGTGCGGCCCCATGAACCTCAGATGAAAAAATCCCTGGGTAGAAATAGGAGATTCAAGGGTTTGAAATTTCATAATACAAAAATCGATTTGGAGCTTGGTGGGAGACGATTTCTCGAGGGATTTTGAAAGAGAATCATTCGGTAACGAATTCTAACTCTATTTGAGGGCAAGGGTTTGGAAATGGGAGAAAAGGTTCCCCAATTGCAAATCCGAGATTTGAATGCGATTTTGACGTCAGATTTTGATGGTTTTTGTTCGAGTGTTCTCGTGATTGAACATGTGTTCATAATTTATAAATTTTACCCGATTCCGAGATGTGGGCCCCGGGGGACTTTTTGGGGCAATTTTTCTAATTTCGCGTTTTAGCTTCGAATTAATTAGTTTACATTATGCAATTAATTTTAATAGATTTGGGCCTTTAGGAGTCGGGTACTCATGGCAAGAACGTGATTTCAAGTTGATTTGAGCGGTTGAGGTAAGTGGCTTGCCTAACCTTGTGTTGGGGACTTCCCCTTTGGATGTTTGATATTATTTGATGTGTGGGCACCGTGTACGTGAGGTGACGAGTACGTATACAGGCCGTTATTGCAAAAATCCCATTTTTCCTTCTTAATAATAATTTTTTTCTCTATTAAATTGCGTTAATATGTTAAATTGTTTAGCTTAGATTAGAAAAACATGCTTACGGGTCTAATTGCTAATTTGACACTCTGTCCGCCATGTTTAGTTAGATTACTGCTTTCCTTATCTGTGATTAGATGAACTGTATAAATTCGATGATCTACCTGTCATTTTATCTTTCATCACATATTTAAATTGGGACTACGGATGTATTCCAGGAGATCTTCCTATACTGCATATTTAAATTGGGACTACAGACCTATTCCGGAAGATCCCCTTGTACTACATATTTAAATTGGGGCTACGTATATATTCCGGGAGATCCAACAGCACTGCATATTTATTTTGGGACTACAGACGTATTCCGGGAGATCCCTCTGTACTGATAATCATCTGGAACTACAGGATGGTATCCCGGGAGATTCTACCTTGTGTTTACCTTGTTCTGAGCCGAGGGCTCCCCTCACTGTTAAGTTTCGAGAATTTTCTTTTTTACTGTAGAATTTACTTATCTCTCTTACTGTTTTAAATTGATTATATTTACTCCAGTAGGGCCTTAACCTGACCTCGTCACTACTTGACCGGGGTTATGCTTGGCACTTACTGGGTACCAATGTGGTGTACTCATGCCCTTTCCTGCACATGTTTTCGTGTGCAGATCCAGGTACGAGCTATCGGCCTCGAGGATAGTGCTGATTCTAGGAGACTACAAGGTATTTCTGCCCGCGTCCGCAGAATCCTCAGAGTTCCCTTCTACTCCATCATCTAGAGTCTTTTTATGTACTTCCAGACTTGTTTAGAGCTACAATAGTTATTAGAAGCTTGTGAATTTCTATCGAATAAAATGAATTATTGATCTCAACCATACGCATTCTCTACTTGCTTCATGAATGACTATTATCTCAGCATGATTTGAAGAAGTAGCAACAATATATTGCTTTGTGGAGAGCCATGATATGACAGTACCTCCACATGTAAACACGTACCCGATTTGAGATCTAGCTTTATGGGGATCAGATAAATAACCTACATCAGCATAACCAACAAGATCTGCACTATCTTTGTTAGCATAAAACAAACCCATATCAAGAGTTCCCTTTAAATATCACAATATATGCTTAATCCCGTTCCAATGTCTCTGTGTAGGAGAAGAACTATATCTTGCTAGTAAATTAACAAAAAATAATATGTCAGGCCTTGTAGCATTAGCAAGATACATTAGTGCACCAATTGCACTGAGATAGGGTACTTCGGGACTAAGGAGTTCCTCGTGTTCTTATGGAGGTCGGAACAATCCTTATTCACTTCAAGTGATCGAACAACCATTGGTGTACTCAATGGGTGCGCTTTGTCCATGTAAAAGCGTTTTAAGACCCTTTCTGTATAGGAAGATTGATGGATAAAGATCCCGTCTGCTAAATGTTCAATTTTGCAGACCAAGACAAAGTTTTGTCTTTCCAAGATCTTTCATCTCAAATTCTTTCTTAAGATATTCAATTGCCTTTTGGAGCTCTTCTGGAGTTCCAACAAGATTTATGTCATCAACATAAACAGCAAGTATAACAAATTCTGAAGCCATTTTCTTTATAAAAATACATGGACAAATAACATCATTTATGTAACCCTCTTTCAGCAAATATTCACTGAGGCGATTATACCACATGCGCCCAGATTGCTTTAAACCGTACAAAGATCTTTGTAATCTGATTGAGTACATTTCCTAAGATTTTGAATATGCTTCAGGCATTTTAAATCCTTCAGGGATTTTCATGTAAATTTCTTTATCAAGTGAACCGTACATATAAACTGTAACCACATCCATTAGATGTATTTCAAGCCTTTTACATAAGGCTAAACTGATGAGATATCGAAATGTTATGGCATCCATGAAGGGTGAATATGTTTCTTCATAATCGACTCCAGGTCGTTATGAGAATCCTTGTGCGACAAGGCGAGCCTTGTATCTTTCAACTTCATCTTTATCATTCCTTTTCCCGCACAAAAATACATTTATGACCAACTGGCTTTATACCAGCAGGTGTTTGGACTACTGGTCCAAAGACCTCTCTTTTAGCAAGTGACTTCAATTCCGATTGAATTGCCTCTTGCCATTTTGGCCAATCAGATCTTTGTCGACATTCTTTGACAGATCGGGGTTCAAGATCTTCACTATCTTGCATATTGTTTAGTGTAACATTATATGCAAAAATATTATCCACCACTATTTCAGATCGATTTAAATTAATCCCATCACCAGTAGAAATTATTAAAAGTTCCTCACTCACTTGAGTCTCGGGTTCATTGATACTTCAGGAATCTCAGAACTAATCAGATCTTGGGTCTCTTCAGGAGATCCCTTCATAATATTATTTTTATCATTTGTCGATTTTATTTTTCTAGGATTTCGATCCTTAGAACCCAAAGGCCTACCACGCTTCAGGCGTGCTTTGGGTTTACTAGTTATCATGATAGTAGATGGTTCTTCCGGGACATCAATTCAGATAGGCACATTCTCTGCAAGGATATGTGACTTAGTTATCCTTTTCAAATCATAAAATGCGTCTGGCATTTGATTTGTTATATTCTGTAAATGGATGATCTTCTGGACCTCCTGATTACTTGTGGGGTACGTGGATAAAAATGAGATAATGATGAAACTTTCCGCACAATTTCTTTTTTCATTTCCTTTTCCCTCCCCCTAATTATGGGAAGTTTGTTTCATCAAATAGACAATCTGCAAACCGTGCAGTAAATAAATCTCCCGTCAATGGTTCAAGATAGCGAATAATAGATGGTGATTCAAACCCAATATATATTCCTAACCTTCTCCATGGGCCCATCTTACTACGCTGTGGTGGTGCTACTGGCACATATACAACGCATCCAAAAATTCGTAGATGGGCAATATTTGGTTCATGACCAAAAACTAATGGTGATGGAGAATATTTATTATAATATGTCGGTCTGAGACGAATAAGAGATGATGCATGCAAGATAGCATGGCCCCAAACTGTAGTGGGCAATTTTGTTTTCATAAGTAGTGGTCGTGCTATCAATTGCATGCAAACAGAAATATTCTTTGTATTACAAAGATATTCCACGTTCATTTCATCTATTGTCTCAACATGATACTCATTTCGGCGGATATCTATAAAACTCAACAAGTTTCTTCGGGACTTGGAGGAGAACAATGCATTGTCTATAATAAGTTTTGTTCTCTTAGAGAGAAATACAATGGCTCGTCCGGAGCCTTCAATCAAACTTATATTACCAGAAATTGTAGAAACATTTGCTTTTTCCATATGCAAATAAGAAAAGTATTTCTGATCTTTGAATATGGCATGAGTTGTTCCACTATCAATTACATAAATATCTTCATGATTGATCTTTGATCCAAACATAATTTGAGGATTATCCATATTCTTCAAAATAACATAAACAAAGTAAATATTATAGTAAATATCATTATCAAAACATAACTTTTACATAACCATACTAACTAATACAAACAACAGAAATTTAAATTTCTACAGATGCATCAACGATCACATGACTTGTTTCTCCTTCTGGGAGTACAAAGTAATCAGCTACATCCAAATGCATGAAGTTAATATTATCTTCAGAAATAAAATTTGCTTCAGCATTTTTCTCTGTCTTCTTTAGGGAGGCTTGATAAAGCTCAACCAGGTGCTTTGGCGTATGACAGGTACGTGATAAGTGCCCTTTTCCTCCACATCTATAGCATGCATTTTATGCATTTGTTTCTTGCACCGCTTCATGATTTCATTCCTTCCTTTTCCACTACTGGTGGTTAGGAGGGTTCTTTGGTGCATTACTATTACATTATTAGATTTTCTTTCCCGACCACGGCCATGACCACGATTGGGGCCACGACCTCTTCCACGCTTAGCTTGGTGGAAGTTCGTCTCATTCACTTCAGGGAATGGAGAAGAACCAGTTGGTCGGCTTTCATGTTTTTTCATTAATAGCCCATTATGTTGCTCGACTACAAGAAGATGTGAGATAAGTTCAGAATACTTTTTGAATCCCATCTCTCGATATTGCTGTTGTAGGAGCATATTCGAGGCATGAAAAGTGGTGAGTTTTCTCCAACATATCATGATCAATAATATTATCACCACATAATTTCAATTGGAAAATAATCCTGAACATAGCAGAATTATACTCACTGATAGATTTACAATCTTGTAGCCTTAAATGAGTCCAGTCATAACGTGCCTGTGGAAGAACGACCATCTTCAGGTGGTCATATCTATCTTTCAAATTATTCCACAGTATGACTGGATCTTTAACATTAAGATATTCCATTTTCAGGCCCTCATCAAGGTGATGTCGTAGGAATATCATTGCTTTGGCACTGTCTTGGTTTGATGCTTGATTTTTGTCCTTGATGGTGTCTTCCAGACCTATCGCATCAAGATGAATTTCAGCATCAAGCACCCAAGACATGTAGCTTTTTCCCGATATATCCAGGGCTACAAATTCAAGTTTATAAAGATTTGACATTATTTAGAAAAAGAAAGTTCGTACCTTTGATACTTTCAAAGTATTTGCTCGAGATGGCAGAGACTCGTGCTGATAACGTGTTATAAAATAATGACTGTAAAGTAAATAAACCAAAGACAAGTATATATATAGAGAGAGTGATATATTATTCAACTTTCAAACTGATGTACATAATGAACTGAAATCTCCTCTATTTATAGAAGAAGGAAGTTGCTGTGTAAGTTTCTACTGCAAGCTGCTGTGTAAGTTGCTACTGCAAGCTGCTGTGTAAGTTGCTACTGTACCAGACATAGATAATCTTCTACCGGGGGTAACATTTATCCATAACTGAGTACCGAAATGATAAGCTTCTTCAGGAAGCTTATGAACATCCATAATATATAGTTATAACAATGTATAGTTTCTTTTTATTTATTCTTTTCCGCAAACATTTGAGTTTTGTTTTATTTGCTGATGAAAATACATAGACAATTTACATACTCCAACACCTTTGGCTGACATCAACAAGAAGTGAAAGTCTGCCCATTAAGTCAAATTTAAACTTTTTCCTTTTGTCTTGATGGGAGGAAATAATGATTTTATATTGAGAAATTAGTTGATTAGGATTGAATGACGAGAGCCCTGACGTATGATGATGACAAGGACTCAGTTGATAGTTATGACTTGGGAGCCGTTAAGTTTTAAAAAAAATTCTTTTTTTCCAAAACATACTTTCAAAGAGTCCAGAAGCAAAATGTGGTTCTTTTGAATAAGTGTGTGTAAACAAAAAGAGTGATATATCTATATATAACGTTCTTTTAAAGAGCGTTATACTTTAACGTCCGTTTTGGATGTTAAGGTATAGCGCTCTCCAAAAGAGCGTTAAATATAAACGCCTTTGTAAAATGCGTTATACCTGGAAGCTTAAAAAACAGATATGTATAGCGCATTTATAAAGCGCTCTATACCTATTTTGTGGGCCCACCAATAAGTCTCATGCGTTTAACTGACGTAACAATAATTCAAATGCGTATATCGCCCTTTAGAATGGCGCTATACCTCAAAAAATCCCCGAGCTAGGCATTGACTTATTTAAAGGCGTTAGGATTTTACAAAAATCCATTCAAAAATATTCCTAACTCATGTTAAAAATTTTCTTCTTGTTAAATTCTCAAGCATTTTTTCATAATGTCTAAAGAGCGAAAAGTAAGGGTTTCATTATATTGGGGGGGGGGAGGTTGTGGTGGCGAATAACTCTGTGTGCTATAGTTTATCTCCATAGTGTCATGTTAAGTTTCCACTTACAATGGAGTAATATAGATTGATATCGTCATTATGTAATAAAATGAGTGTGAGGAAACGTTCGGTGAACCTTATCGTAACCGGAAGATATCCGTATTTCGTCACTCCGTAAGGGGTTTCTTGTTACGCTAAGTTTAACATCGAGGATGATGAAACTTTGAGGGTTTTTTTGAGGGCTGCGGATGAATATCGGGAATTTCTTGTGATAAAAATGTTGGAAATGTACGTCAAGGTTGAAGACGTTCGCAATAATGAGGTTGCGTATAGTAGGGATAACCCTCAGTCATCGGGTGGTTATTCTGGAGTAGTTTTTGCCAGACGGGTTCCGTCTGAAAGAGTTTTTCCTGATTTAAACTTATCAGCATGGGCGAATGAGGAGCGAGGAAATAATTTCTCTCATGCTTTACATAATCCACAAGACGAGTGGTAAAATTCAATTTTTCTTTGTGTTACAATTTATATTTTTGTTGTATTGAATTTGTATTAACACTCAGATATTCCACATGGGTACCGGCCATATATGAATTTTACAAGTTATGAACTCACACCTAGTTGGAATATGCGTAGTTCTGGTGTGTTAGATCATGGTGGTCCATCCGGGAGTCATCACCAACAGGATAATGTCCATCATGGAATGTCAACACATTACGGCTTGTAAGTGAAGTGATACAACTATATGTAAAGTATTTATTAATTTGAGTAGCTTATTATTTTGTTGTTTGTGTAGTGAAAACGAGCAAGTTGAACCACCTGTCCTAACTCAATTGCCCAAAGATGACATATTAAATGGGGATCTGGAAGATGCACATAGTGAGGAAGAGAACAGTGATTATGAAAACAATGTCGATGAGTCCGTTGATGACACACCCTTCCCTCATGAGGTTGGTGATGAGGATGAAGAGAATGATGGACCTGATTTGACGAGGGAGTATGCTCCATCCCTGTTAGACCAAGAGTGTACGAGTCCCAAGAGCCGTTCATACAAGGAAAAGGCAAATTCCCTACCTTGATCATTTGCCAAGTATGCCGGGTATGGATGCTCTCACAAGGGATTTTGATGAAATTCGTACAGCAATGTGAGATGAGTCTAGACCAACGGTGCTGGCAAAGTTCATGCTTTTTCCTGATAAAGCGCGCATAAGCAGGGCAGCGAAAATGTACAGCGTAAAAGAGTGTCGTGAGATGACGGAATGAGATTCAAGTCCGGATGTGTACAAGGTTGTTTTCCGTAGATGGTTTACGGCTACTCATTGGATGTTGCGTGCGAGCAAGAAGAAAACAGATTTGTGGCAAGTGGGTAAATACATTGCCACCCGCATTTGTGAAATGGACACATTCAATGGGAATCGCTACAACTTGGATGTTGACTTGATTTCTCTTATCTTTATTTCACACCTTGAAGCGTCCATAAGGTATAAAATAAAATAGTGCATTACATCAGTCCACCAGGAATATGGCCATACCATTACCAAAAGAAAGGCATTTCTCGGGCGCAAACGTGCGTTTGAAATTGTTTATGGTAACTGGGATAAGTCATTTACAGCTCTACCTAGGTACATGGCCGCACTGCAGCACTTTAACCCCGGGACGGTTGTTGAGTGGAAGCTTGAGCGGAGTCCGGGAATACCAGAATATATATTCAAATACGTGTTCTGGGCATTTAAACCAGCAATTGATGGTTTTCTGCATTGCCGGCCGGTAATATCCATAGACGGCACTCATGTCTATGAAAAGTATGATATTAATCTGTTGATCGTCATTGCACTAGATGCTAATGGACAAATATTTCCTCTAGCTTTTGCTATTTGTGCCAATGAAAGCCAAGAGACGTGGACGATGTCTTTGAACCATTTGAAAGAGCACGTTGTCAAACAACGATCAGGTATTTGTCTAATATCTTATCGACATGGTGGTATCTTAAGTTCTGTAGAGAACTCGCATGCATGGAAAGAACCTTATGCCTACCACAGTTACTGTGTGAGACACCCGAAGGCCCATTCCCAGAAGGCATATCCCAACAAGGATCTGCATTATTTGTAAATTAAATAATTAAATTTTATAAATTGGACAGAGTTTGTGTTTGATCTATCAGTATAAGAAATACTTAAACTACAGGGATACTATGCTAAAAGGCTCTATATTTTACTACAAAAAAAGGCACTATATTACTAGTCTTTAAGAAAATAAATAATCTAAATTAGATAAAAACAACAAATACATTTTAATCGCAAAACATACACAAAAATAGATATAAAATTGTAAAAGTAATTTATTAACATTTTTATTAACAAATAATAATGATTTCTCAATTTTTACATTTTTTTAGAACACTAATATCTTAGTCCGGATAAAAATAACATACCAGTTTAATCACCAAAAAAGTACAAAACAACATGAAACACATTCAAAACAGCTAATATGCATTATTTATACGAGTTTCGACATAAACTAAATCAGAATACCTCGATTTATGTTTTTCGGAAAGTTGAAGAATTAAAAATTTGAGTCTGAAACAAGCAACGCACAACAATAGATGGCTTGGCTAGGATGTGGGACCAACACTCTTTACTTTTTGTGGGATGGGTGGGGTCCACTCGAGTTTTTAAACGAGTTAATGCGGGGGGGGGGGGGGGGGGGGTTTTTTTTTT
>ML266165.1:0-11168 GCA_005239495.1 Nicotiana undulata | reverse complement strand
GGGCTTCTGTTTCTGAACGTGGAGGAAAGGAAAGGAGACAACTACTTATGTATGTATAGCGCGGTTTATAAAAAGCTATATATATAGCGCTTTTATAAACTGCGCTATACATACTAGTCTTATCAGCTTCTAGGTATAACACAATTTACAATGGCGTATTATATATAATGCTCTTTTAAAGAGCGCGATACCTTAACGTCCGAAACGAACGTTAAAGTATAGTGCTCTTTAAAAGAGCGTTATATATAGATATGCCACTCCTTTTTTACACTTATTTTGGTCATACTTATTTCGTTATACATTAAACTGAATTTTTAAAGATGAATTCTAATTTTCTTTTGAAAATAAGTTTAAAATTTGAAAAAACAATTTGTTACCTCTTTTTCAAATATAAACAATTTTTTCTCTCACAAAACTTAAATATTTTTTTAAGTGAAATGCGTGTCCAAACACAATTTTAATTTTAAAATATCTTTTCATAACTTAACTTCAAAAAATACTTTTTTTCCTTCAAATTTCACATTTTTTATATCCAAAAAAGCCTACTTAAAAAAGGCCATGCTCTACTAGAAATTGGCGGAGTACCATCTAACGCATATCGACCAAAATCAGCCGAGATTGAAAGAATCGGTCATAAAAGTCAAAGGAACAAGATGTTGATACCGACCAACATTAATCGGTAATTGTGGGCCCAAAATATCCGAAAATAACTTTTGCTGACATGTCTGACAATATCGACCTGAGGCGGTTGGAAAACAAGTCAATCTTTGATCAATGCCTTGATCAGACTTACTTGCGTCGTCTAAAAAAATTAATTATAAACAATTCTAGAATACCGACATCAATTGGTTTTTTTAGCTTGGTTTTTCTCACTCAGTGTCAGTTATTTTTTTTTCATAACAAATAAATTTCTTAAAAAATGATGAAAAACTGACGGATGTTGGTCGGTATATTGGTGAAACATGGTCAACCTTCTATAGATTATTGTGATTTATAATATATATATATATATATATGAAACATCGTAAATTGTAATATATACTATCCAATCGTGGGATTTGATTGAATATATGTTGTTGTTGCTATAACTTAAGTTTTAATATATTACTACGTCTTATAGTACTATACATTTTTGTTTTCAAATGTGTTCTAGCATGTTGATGTAACGACCCGACCGATCGTTTTGTATTCTAGAACCCCGTGCCCCTAAATGAGACTTCCCGTAGCTACTTTTACTGATTTATAACTTGCGAGAATGGTTGGTTCGGGGTTTGGAGGAGTTTGGAGTGATATAGGAACACTTAGTTCCTTAAGGTTGGCCTTGAAGGCTAAGTTTGACTTCGGTCAACATCTTTAGCAAACGACCTCGGAATCGAGATTCGAAGGTTCCGGTAGGTTCATATGATGATTTTCGACTTGGGCGTATGTTCGGATCAGTTTTGGATGACCCGGGAACGTTTCTATGCCTAATAGCGAAATAAGGTTTTCTTAAGTTCAAACTTGAGGTTTGGAACGTGTTTTTATGTTATCGAGGTCCAAACGGAATTTCGAGACCAAGAATAGTTCTGTTATGTCATTTATGACTTGCTCGCAGAATTTGGTGTCATTCCGAGTAGTATAGGTACGTTTCGGCGTGTTGAAAGTGAATTCAAGAACTTAAAGTTCTTAAGTTTGATCCAATAGGTTTTGGGGTATGACTTTTAGATTTAGCATTGTTTCGGACGTTCTGAAGGATCGAGCGAGTCCGTATTATGATTTAGGACTTGTTGGTATATTTGGACGGGGTCTCAGATGGGCCCGGATGCCATTCAGGCATCGCGCGAGGCAAAAACAAGCCTTAAAAGATTGCTGGTGCACCAGATCTGGTGCGACCGCACCTGCAGAGCTATAGCCGCAGGTGCGAGACCGCTTCTGCGGTCCCAGCCTCGTAGGTGTGACTCTATGGGATGTTGCCCAGTTTCGCAGGTGCAGATCATTTTCCGCAGAAGCGGAGCTGCAGGTGCGGTCTCCGCTCCGCAGATGCGACAACTGACCCCCCTCCCCCTTTTCCGCAGATGCGAGACCGCAGGTGCGAAAAACCTGTAGGCAGTGAGGTCGCCTTAAATGCGAGACATAGCCCTTTTTGAATCATTTTTCATCATTTTGGACGATCTGGAGAGCTGGTGAAGAAGGGATTCAACCTAGAAATTGTAAGGTAAGTAATTCCTACCATGAAGTGAGTTTAATACTTGAATTCTTGGGTAGATTAACACATTAAATTAGTAGAAATCATGGGTTTAGAGTAAAACCTAGGGTTTTGATGGAAAAAAAATTTTACCAAGAAATTGATTATGGAATTATACAAAAACTATATAATATTGATCCTTAGGTTATGGGTGATTATTTTCCTTGAAAATTTCCGGTATCCGAGCATGTGGGCCCAGGGTGTATTTTAGGATTTTTACAATTTAGGTTGAAATAATCATTTAAGTAGGAGAATTATGGACTTGTGAGCATAGATTGACTTGTTAATGTGATATTTGGCTAGCTTCGAGTTCTTGGGCGACGGATTTGAAGTCTCGGGCGCATTTTTGACCCGGAAAGTAGACTTGACACGAGGTAAGTCTCCTTTCTAACCTTGTAAGAGGGAAATATCCCCATAGGTGAAATAAATGATTATGTGTTATTACTTGTGGGGACTACGTACGTACGAGGTGACGAGAGTCCGTGCGTAGTGACTATTCTTGTTATGACCGGGTAGTTAGGTTCACACCATGCCTTGTGAATTTCATTAAATTGAACTATATGCCTTTTGATCTCATCATATGCAGCTTTGTTTCAAGAAAACCTAGAACTTGGCATTTTTAAACGAATTGTTACTTTGGAAAGGATTTAAAGGAAATGTTGTGTTTGTGTGTGACCGCTTCGCAAATTATATTCCGCGAGCGGAGTGATTCTTTCCCCTACTCTCATGGGAGCGGGCCTTACGCCACAACAGGTTAATAGATGCATCTATTGTTCGCACCGTTCGACCTTTCAGCAGTGCACATATATTATTATGTTGGCCTAGGCCACTTGTCCTTAACCCATCATGTGCGTTCTATTTGTTTGATCTTTTCAGGATTGTTAAACTGCTGAATATCCTGGAAAAATGAATTGAAAATTTGTATATTGGTGTTTCACCACATAATTAGATTTTGTGGTTACGATTCGATATTAACTGCTTTACTATCCATGCTTACCTGCTATTCTCCTTAATAATTTACTTAAATATAGTGTTTGGACCCTAGTAAGTGTCAAGTCGACCTCTCGTCACTACTTCTTCGAGATTAGACGGGATACTTACTGGGTACATATTATTTTATGTACTCATGCTACGCTCTGTACTTAATTGTACAGGTTCTGAGGCAGGTGCATCTGGGTATCGGTACGGAGTTCGTCCCTGATATATACCTGGTCTAGACTTCACGGTGAGCTGCTCCGCTTTACGTCCCTCAACAACACTACTTTTGTTTATTCTGTCTATCCCCTTTCAGACAGTAGGACAATCTATTATTTCTTTTGTTTTTACTCTACTAGTATGCCTGTAGACTTGTGACACTAGTTCCTCGCACACACGTTAGTAGACATTATTTTTGGGATGTAAACACTAATTTATGACTCTTATGGTTATCTCTATTTAAAATTGCCTAAGTTACTCACTTTTGCCTAATGTTTCAAATTTAAATCAAGTAAGCGATAGAAAATATCACGACCCAAATTCCTAATTCAGGTCGCGATGGCGCCCAACAACGGGGTTAGGCAAGCCGATATAACTTTCACTAGGTGATACCCTTCCCATTCGATCAACAGATCAATGATTACCAGTTTATAACGACTAACCTGATGCTAGCCTTGAGTGAAAGTAAAGTCATAGCAGGTATAAAGCCGAAATAAAACATACATATAGATATACATCCCAAAACCCCAAAAAAATATAAATACCGCGTGTGTGCCAGGAGCTAGTGTCACGAGCGTCACGGGAAACTACTGAATATACAATGACTACAACATATACAGGGTCTCAGTCTGAGTGAAATAGACATAGAACATAACAAAGAAACTCCCGGACGCTGCTAGGAAGTCGTCAGGAAAGCAGCTCACCGTGAAGCATGACCACGCTATCAGTATCTGGCACTAGCCTGAAAATCAGATGGACCAGCCTCCGGACCTGTACAGTCAAGTACAGAAAAATGAAAGAAAGTGCAGCATGAGCACATATATATAAATATGTACTCAGTGAGTATCCCGTCTAATCTCGAAGAAGTAGTGACGAGAGGTCGACTCGATACTCACTAAGGTCCAACAATCGTAAAGTAAGCAGGATGTAAAGAAATCGCAGGCAACTGAAACAAATAATCAAGTACATCAGTAACCGGCATCAAATAACAATCTCAAATCAAACAAGTTTGGTATCCGCCGTGGCGTACGACCCGATCCCACCCTAGTAGTCTCAATCTCGCCGTGGCGTACGACCTGATCCCAAAACCAATCAATTCAAGTCCGTTTTACACCAAATTTCACAGATAGGACACATAACATATAATAAACCTGTTCCGAAATCCGGAACCATAATACAGGCCCGGTAACAAGGTTTTCACATAATTATTCACTTTCAAATTCCTTTATTATTTTCTGAAAACAATTTTCTTTAAAAATTCATTACTCGGGCTTGGGACCTCGGAATTCGATTCCGGGCATACGCCCAAGTCCCATATTTTCCTACGGACCCTCCGGGACCGTCACATCACGGGTCCGGGTCCGTTTACCAAAAATTATGACCAAAGTCAACNAATTTTCTTTAAAAATTCATTTCTCGGGCTTGGGACCTCGGAATTCGATTCCGGGCATACGCCCAAGTCCCATATTTTCCTACGGACCCTCCGGGACCGTCACATCACGGGTCCGGGTCCGTTTACCAAAAATTATGACCAAAGTCAACTTTATTCAATTATTCAATTCAAAAATTCCATTTTATCTACTTTTCACATACAAGCTTCCCGGCTACCTGCCCTGGATGCGCACACATATCGAGGTGAGACTAACAGAGGCTTTCGGGGCCTCGGAACACAGATTTAGCCAGAATTACTCAGGATGACCTTTTGTGTCATCACAATAACAAATTACGAAAAAAATATAGCAACTTCGAAATAAAAGCCATATATAAATCCCAGAACTGGTGTCACATACTCACGAACTGTCTAAGAGATTACTAAAACAAAGGTCTAAAATAAGTATATATGACTGTCTTTGAACTATAAGATAAGACAGAGCTGAAAGTGAAGGGTAGAAGGTGACGCCAAGGCCCACGAACGTCTGCGGGTCTACCTCGATGTCTCCTGTATGAACTGATGGAATGGTCCGACCGTCAGTGACCACCGGGTCCGGCTGCGTAGTCTGCACAACATAAAGAAGTGCAGGTGTAGCATCAGTACAACCGACCCCATGTACTGAGTAAGTGCCGAGCCTAACCTCGGCGAAGTAGTGACGAGGCTAGGACCGACAACAATATATGTACCTGTGCAATTCTATATAATAACAGGAAAATATCGACGGAAATAAGCAAGTAAGTCAGATACGGGGAGGACATGATGGGGGTAAAAGGGGCAACAAAATGCTAGCACAATAGAACAGGGTAATAACTGAAGTGTAAAAAGTAAAAGCAGGAATTTAACGTCTCAGGACAGATAATGAACAGCAAAAGGCACGTCATGTCCCCTCGTGCATAATCTCACAGCCACTCGGCACGGAACGTCCCCTCGTGCATAAATAGTAACACTCGGCACGGAATGTCCCCTCGTGCAATAAATAATAAACGATCAACACGGCATGTCCCCTCGTGTGATAAATAACATAAAAGCAACGATATAATGTGAAAATCAACAATAAGAAGTCTCAAGTGTATGAAAAT
This sequence comes from Nicotiana undulata, assembly GCA_005239495.1. Classification (NCBI taxonomy): domain Eukaryota; kingdom Viridiplantae; phylum Streptophyta; class Magnoliopsida; order Solanales; family Solanaceae; genus Nicotiana; species Nicotiana undulata. The sequence continues at coordinate 5,239 of ML266165.1, read as the reverse complement.
AATCAATAAAATTCTATCGTCCCGACAAGGGACTCAGTTATAACCAACCTCGCATCAGAAATAAAATTTCAACAGTAAAAGCCTCAACTGAAACAAATAACACAATAACTCCCCATGTCATGAAACAACATCAAGGTATCACTTCTAAATCACCAATTACTCATAGTACAGAGAATATTAAGAACACGGTATGATTCATCACAATTGACTCACGGGCATGCTTGACCGCAACATATAGGCACTCGTCACCCCGCCTATACGTTGGACATGAATTACACATAGCAAATAAGACTCTATACCTAATCCCTCAAGCTACGGTTAGGCCAAACACTTACTCTGTCTCCAAAGTGCAAGTCAAGCCTCTAATACCGCCTTCCCTCTCGAATCCAACTCCGAATCGATAATATCTAGACATAATGGATTTATTAACATAAATAAATACTCAATAAACCAATTCCGAAGCCTAATTATACATTTTCTACTATTCTTCCAAAAATACTAAAATTTGACCCCGAGCCCGCTTGTTCCAAACACGAGGCTCGGACCAAAACCCGATCACCCATACCCTCACGAGTTAGAATATATAATTTGTTTTAAGATTCGACCCCAAATTGAGGTTGAATCACCCAAAATTTCCCAAAATCTAACCCTACCTAAATTCCCTAATTTCTACCTTGTTTTCATGAGTTTAGGCCTAGGTTCTAGTGATTCGGGAAGGAAAATTGAAGAAATTGGTGTTAGGAACACTTACCCAAATGGTTATGGAGGAGAAAATGGCTTGGAGGTCTTCAATGAGGCTTGGAGAAGAAGAAGGAAGTGAAAATTATGAAAATCCTGTATAGGATTATGTTTTTGGGGTATTTTAATAACGGGGCAAAAATACCTTTCACGTTCGCGGGCCCCTGGCTGCGTTCGCGAAGGGTTGACTAACCTGACCTACGCGTTCGCGAGTCCTTGGCCGCGTTCGCATAGGTTTGACTCCACTGGCCTACGCGTTCGCGAGCGTAGGGCCGCGTTCGTGAAGAACAAACTACCTAGCCCCCCAGACCCCAACCTAACACTACGCGTTCGCACCCCTGGGATGCGTTCGCGTTGAAGCACTGTCTAGTGCTCCGCGTTTGTGTCTCCCTCTACGCGTTCGCGTAGAGTAAAATCCCAGGCCACAATAATTACCCTTCGCGTTCGCGAGCCCTTGGCCGCGTTCGCGAAGGGTATTACACCAGACACCAGGAAATCATCAAACACACCAGATGTTTCCACTTTGCACACTCCGATAGCTACCCGAAACTCACCCGAGCCCTCGGGACCCAAAACCAAAAACACACACAACTCCCATATCATCATACGGACTTATTCAAATAATTAAACCACCAAAACAACATCAAAAACAAGAAATTAAACTCCAAAATCTATAGAATTTTCTCAAACTTCATAAACTTCTAAATTTCCCATTTTTTATCCGAAACACGTCATTTCAAGTCCGTTTTATACCATATTTCACAGATAAGACAAATAACATATAATAAACCTGTTCCGCGCTCCGAAACAATAATACGGGCTCAATAACACGGTTTTCACATAATTATTCATTTTCAAATTTCATTATTATTTTCAGAAAACAATTTTCTTTAAAAATTCATTTTCTCGGGCTTGGGACCTCGGAATTCGATTCCCAGCATACGCCAAGTCCCATATTTTCCTACGGCCCCTCCGGGACCATCACATCACGGGTCCGGGTCCGTTTACCAAAAATATTGACCAAAGTCAACTTTATTCAATTATTTATTATAAGAACTCCATTTTTATCCAATTTTCACATAGAAGCTTCCCGGCTACACGCCCGGGCTGCACACGCATATCGAGGTGAGATCAACGGAGGCTTTAGGAGCCTCAAAACACAGATATAGCTAAAATTACTTAGGATGACCCTTTTGGGTCATCACAATCTCCACCTCTAACACAAACGTTCGTCCTCGAACGGGCATAGAAAAGTACTTGAGTCTGAGAAAAGATGGGGATAACGACTCCTCATATCGGACTCGGACTCCCAAGTAGCTGCCTCGGCAGGCTGACCTCTCCACTGAACACGAACCGAAGGATAACTCTTCGACCTCAACTGACGAACCTGCCTATCTAATATAGCTACTGGCTTCTCCTCATAAGTCAGATCCTTGTCCAAATGGACACCGCTGAAGTTAAGAACATGAGAAGGATCTGCAATGTACTTCCGGAGCATGGATACATGAAACACTGGATGCACTGCTGATAAATGTGGTGGCAAGGCAAGTCTGTAGGCCACCTCTCCTACCTTGTCCAAAATCTCAAATGGACCAATGTACCTAGGACTAAACTTGCCCTTCTTTCCGAGTCTCATCACGCCCTTCATAGGCGACACTCGAAGGAACACTTGGTCTCCTATCATGAAAGCCAAATCTCGAACTTTGCGATCTGCATAACTCTTTTGCCTGGACTGAGTTGTACGAAGCCTATCCTGAATAATCTTTACCTTATCCAAGGCATCCTGGACTAACTCAAAACCCAATAACCTAGCCCCTTCGGGCTCAAACCATCCGACTGGAGACCGACATCGCCTACCATACAACGCCTCATACGGAGCCATCTGAATGCTCGACTGGTAACTGTTGTTGTAGGCAAACTCTGCTAAAGGAAAGAACTGATCCCATGAACCACCAAAGTCAATGACACAAGCTCGCAACATATCCTCCAAAATCTGAATAGTACGCTCGGATTGTTCGTCCGTCTGAGGATGAAATGTTGTGCTAAACTCAATGTGTGTGCCCAACTCTCGCTAAAATACTCTCCAGAAATTGGAGGTGAACTGAGTACCTCGGTCTGATATAATAGATAAGGGAACGCCATGCAATCTGACAATCTCTCTCATGTGGATCTTTGCCAACTTCTCCGCTGAATATGAAACTGACACAGGAATGAAATATGCTGACTTGGTCAGCCTGTCCACAACAACCCATACTGCATCAACCATCCTATGNCTCCCTCAGCATCGACTGTGACCTGCTTGGCACGTCCGTGCCGAACCGCATCTCTAAGGGCACACAAATGACGATCATCATACCGCCTGGCGTGAATACGATCATACAACGAAGAACGAGCGACGGTATAGACCAAAACAATGCCACCCTTAGTAACCTCCAACCTAACAAATCGATTGGCTAATGCCTGAACATCCAAAGCCGAAGGTCGCTCTCCAACTGATAAATAGGCCAAGCTACCCATACTAGCTGACTTCCGGCTCAAAGCACCAGCCACCACATTGGCCTTTCCCGGGTGATAGAGAATAGTAATATCATAATCCTTCAGCAACTCTACCCACCTCCTCTGCCTCATATTCAACTCCTTTCGCTTAAACAAGTATTGCAAACTCTCGTGATCAGTGAATACCTCACACAGTACCCCATACAAATAGTGCATTCAAATCTTCAAGGCATGAACAATAGCTGCAAGTTCCAAGTCATGGACTGGATAGTTCTTCTCATGAATCTTCAACTGACGAGAAGCATAGGCTATAACCTTGCCCTTCTGCATCAATACCACACCAAGTCCAACCCGCGAAGCATCACAATACACGGTATAAGAACCTGAACCTGTGGGCAATACCAACACTAGCGCAGTGGTCAATGCTGTCTTGAGCTTCTGAAAGCTCGCCTCACACTCCTCAGACCATCTGAAATGAACACTCTTCTGTGTCAACTTGGTCATATGGGCTGCTATAGATGAAAACCCCTCCACGAACCGGCGATAATAGCCTGCTAGGCCTAAGAAGCTCTGAATCTCTGTGGCTGAAGTGGGCCTAGGCCAATCTCTAACTGCTGAAACTTTATTCGGATCCACCTGAATTCCCTCTGCCGATACAATGTGGCCCAAGAATTCCACATAACTCAACCAGAACTCACACTTAGAAAGCTTGGCATATAACTACCTATCCCTCAGAGTCTGGAGGATGACTCTAAGGTGTTGCTCATGCTCCTCTCGGCTGCGAGAGTATATCAAAATATCATCAATGAAAACAATAACGAACGAGTCCAAATAAGGCCTGAATATTCGGTTCATCAACTCCATGAATGCAGCGGGGGCATTAGTCAACCAAAAACATCACCAAAACCCATAGTGCCCATACGAGTGCGAAAAGCTATCTTAGGGACATCAGAATCGAAAATCCTTAGCTGATGATAACCAGATCTCAAGTCAATCTTGGCGAACACCGTAGCACCCTGAAGCTGATCAAATAAATCGACAATCCTCGGCACTTGACACTTATTCTTAATAGTAACCTTGCTCAATTTGCCGGTAGCCAATACACATCTTCCTTGAGCCATCTTACTTCTTAACAAACAACTCTGGAGCACCCCAAGGAGAAACACTAGGCCATAACGAAGTCTTTACCCAACAAATCCTGTAACTGCTCCTCCAATACTTTCACAATGATGATATCGGGATACGATGCCTGAAGACCTCATAATTACCCAAAATAACATGCCTCATCTAACGCCACCCGGGGCGGGCACCTACCTTATAAGTTAAGGCTCCATAATTCTAGCACGAATTTTGCAAATTACGCACAGATGGTTAATTAGATTATTTATTTATTTATTAGTTAATATTATTATCACTACTCCTATTTTACACATAAGTCTTTTAACAAGCATGACTTCCTACCAGTATTATAGTAAAAGATACAAGCTTAATTCACAAGGGAGAATTTAATCACTAGATTTTCCATCACAAGGGTTTCATCTTTACATAACTTCCACCGCGGCTCGAGGCCCAGTCTAACTATACCCAATCATGTTAACACGCGAGGATCTCATCCTCAATCCTGAATCACAAGTAATATGCATACCGGGCCCCTCGAGACATTCCANTTAGAAGAATTTTATTAGATGAGCATAATCGAATTAAGTTCAGAAAATCGCCACTTTATAGTAATTAGAGACTGTTCTTTTAATGAAACCATTCAATGTAACGACCTCATCCATACCATAGAAAATATAACAACAGACTGGGCCTCCACCTCTAAGAAGTTAACCTCTACTTCCGACCTTCCGACTCCTTCTTCACTAAGTGGCTATGTAGTTGAGTTGTAGCTGCAATGGGGCACGTAGTCTGAGTGCTCTGATGAAATATGACCCTCCCAAGACTAAGGCAATTTCTACCACTAGCCGACACAAAGAATCATCCTGCCCTAAGTCGTCCAAAATTT
>ML266163.1:0-20205 GCA_005239495.1 Nicotiana undulata | reverse complement strand
CACCTGTGAGAGTTACATGTTACATACATGGCATTTATTTGTTATTCACGGATTTTGACTAAGCTCTAGTGTCATTTACATAACATGATTGTCACTGATATTCTCGGTTAATTTCTGAAATATTCATTATTCGAATTGTTATTTACGGAGGTTGAGTTCGTCACTACCTCCTCAGACCGTAGGTTGTTTTCGTTACTTACCTGCACAATGTGTGTGCAGATCCAGGTGCACCGAGATTTGGCACGGATCGTTGATAGCAGCTTATCTTNGATTAAAAATTTCCGTATTTCTATTAGTTGAGCCAAAAATGAGTAAATTTCTCTAGTAAATGAATTGAGTATTGTTATAACGGTTGGCTAGCCTGGTTCTACGACAGGCGCCATCACAACTCGGAAACGAGTCGTGACAAGTACACTTGGATTATCAATCGTATCAACACTTCTCAAACTCAACAGCCAATACTTTCAACAAGAATGAATTACCAAGTAGAGACAATCTCATAATATGTTAAACATGGTAGAAATACTGCAATTTCTATCAAAATAGACACACGGACATGCTTGACACACATTGCATAGGTACTCGTCACCTCACCTATGCAATGAACATGATAATCACTTACCACATAGAAAATAATACCTATTCCCTCACCAAAGTTAGGCCAGACACTTACCTCGGTCCAAAATATAGCAATCAACCCTCTAAGACCGTCTTTCCTTTATATTCCGACTCCGAAACAACGATATCTAGGCATAATTAATTCAATAATATCAATAAAGACTCAATAACACAATTCCATAGCCTAGATATGCAATTCCTATCATTCTTCCAAAAATACCAAAATTCGACCGCAGGCGCGCTTGGTCCAAACTCGAGGTTCGGACCAAGACCCGATCACCCATAACCCCACGAGTTCAAATATATGATCTGTTTTAAGATCCGACCCCAAATTGAGGTTGAATTGCCAAAAATCCCATAAGCCCTAACTCTACCCAAAACCCTTAATTTCTACTTGATTTTAGGATTTTAGGCCTAGGTTATAGTGATTATGGAAGAAAGGTGGAAGGAATTGGTGTTAGAATCGATTACCTCCGAGATTGTAGTGATGGTACTCTTTAAAAATGGCTAAGGGGCTGTGGAGAAGAAGAGGTTTGAGAAGAAGTGGGTTAAATCCCGTAATGTTTCTATTTTGGACTTAAGGAAAAATAATCATTGGACGAATCTCGCACCTGCGGAAGGAAGGCTCGCACCTGCGGTATCGCAGGTGCAGAAAATTGGTCGCACCTGCGGGCTTGGGTCAGGCCCAGAAGGGGCCGCACCTGCGGAAGGAATGTCGCCCCTGTGGAGCCGCGCCTGCGGCGCTTGGGTCGCACCTGGGAGGGGGACCGCACCTGCGGACTTGGTGTCGCGCCTGCGGCTCTAGGCTCGCAGGTGCGGACACACCAGAAGATGGTGCATCAGCAGTGATTTTCCTAAGTTGACCACCCCGAACACCTACCCGAGCCCTCGGGGCTCGAAACAAAAAACACATATAACTCCCAAAACACCCTACGGACTTATTCAAGCTTTTAAATCACCAAAATATCATCAAACGCAACGAATTAAACCTCAAAACTCCTAGAAATTTCTTAAAACTTCATAAAGCTTAATTTTACCAATTTTGATTCGAGACACGTCATTTCAAGCCCGTTCTACACCAAATTTCAGAGATAACTCACATAACATTTAATAAACCTGTTCCGAGCTCCGGAACCATAATACGGGCCCGGTAGCACGGTGTTCACATAATAATTCATTTTCAAATTCTTTTATTATTTCTAGAAAACAATTTTCTTTAAAAATTCTTTTCTCGGGCCTAGGACCTCGGAATTCGATTCTGGGCATACGCCCAAGTCCCATATTTTCCTACGGACCCTCCGGGACTGTCAAATCACGGATCCGGGTCCGTTTACCAAAAATATTGACCAAAGTTAACTTTATTCATTTAATTATCATAAATTTCCATTTTCATCAAATTTCAACCTAAGGACTTCCCGGCTACACGCCCGGGCTGTGCCCGCATAACGAGGTGAGATTAACGGAGGCTTTCGGGGCCTCGAAACACAGATTTAGCTAGGATTACTCAAGATGACCTTTTGGGTCATCACAGTCTAAGGTGATTGAGTATAGGAATTTTGAAGGCTTTCTTGAGGTAAGTCACTTATGATCATTTTTATTGAATAATATTGTTTCCCCATGAATTTCCCACCTAGTTTGTGTGTTTTTGAGGTGGAATTTTTGGAGTTTGAGTCTAGGGATTTGGAGAGTTTAATTTTGGGGATTTGAGTGGTGCTTTGGTATTAGAATTCAGTAAATTTTGTATCGTTGGACTCGTGGTTGAATGGACTTTCGTATTTTGTAGCTTTTATTGGATTCCGAGACGTGGGCCTAGGGGTCGACGTTTGAGCCGACTTTTTGACTTTTGATTAAGAACATAGTATTTTTTTTATGGAATTGATTCCTTTAGCTCGTGTTGATTGTATTGGACTATTTGTAGCTAGATTCGAGGCATTCAGAGGCCGATTCGCGAGGAAAGGGATTATTGGACTAGGGATTTGCACGGTGTGAGGTAAGTAACACATCTAAACTTGGTTCTGAGGGTATGAAACCCCAAATTACGTGTAATGTGATTGGTTTAAGGTGACACACATGCTAGGTGGCGGGCGTGTGGACGTGTACCAAAGAATTGTGACTTATTCAATTTCATGGAACTGTGTGGTTGAATAATATTGTCGTTATACATATATTCTCCATGTGTTAGAGAAATCGAGCTGCAAGTCATGTTAGAAATCATGCTTAGGCTACATGTCGATACTGTTGGGATCCACAGAGGCCGTGTTGCATGTTGAATTATTTGCTTAAATTGTAATTATGTACTCAGTCGCAGCTATTATTCGCATATCATATCTCAGTCTCTGTTTCTGTTTATTGATACATCATATCGTCATTGTTTGGGTTGATTATCATATTTCCTGTGAGCCCGAGAGACTAGAGAGATTGATGACTGATTGAGGCCGAGGACCTGATTGTTAGGATTTTTATGGGATCGGGTTACACGCCACAACATATTTAATTGATTCATGCAATGATTGTCTTATTATAGTTCTTGGGCTGTATTTTCCCCTCTGGAGTCTGCATACCCATAATGAGCACAATACCTACTGAGTGCGAGTGACGAGCGATTTGGAGGATTGATTGACTGTGAGGATGGAGTGACTGTGTAACGACCCGACCGGTCGTTTTGCGTTATCGGACCCAGTTTCCCTAAATGAGATTTATTTTGAATTTATAAGTATCACGCTATTTCAAACAAGGGATAAGTAAATTTGTGAATGTGAGAGGGTAATCAAATCCAAAAGAAAGTGAGTTTCGTCGAAGTTTGGCAATTTGGGGATAAACTACGGCCCAAGTTATAATACCCGATATTTATGGACTAGTACCATACAAGGTACCACATGGCCTTGATAATAAGGTATGTGAAAAGCGAGTAATATTTTAAGTAAGTGGAAATAATTCTCAAATTTGTGGGTAATTGACTAATTACCGGGTAACGGGACATTACCCAATTAACTAACAAGTGGATAAAATTTTATTAACTAATATCCCACCCCCACCCCACGTGGCAGCAAGACACTACTAATGACTATGACTCTTAGTCTTATTGGCTTAGTGGACATATAAAGAAAAGAGACCCTTACGTGTAAGTGTAAGACATTTCAAGGTTTAGTTTCATAAGTTTATACAAAGTTGGTTTCATTACAAAGTTGAAAAGGATTATTCAAGGCCTCACATCCTTTCTGAAGAACCTACATATCGGGAATTAGCAACATGGTTTCCATGATATAATACACTTTTGCACTCAACTATTTTAATGCTCTAAGCTCTCTGTTATGTGGCTTTACCCTTTCAGAAGTTGGAAATTTTGCTTATCTATTAAGTAGCGTAGGCTGGATTCAAATGGTCTTACTTGAATTTCTTCCTTATTTGGTGCAATCTTTTCTAAAAATATTATACGGATTTTTCCTGCTCCAGTTACGAGTTCTCGGGTATAGAGTCGAAGTTGCGGGCGCGTTCTTGGTCCGAGGGGTAGTTTCGATATGAGGTGAGTCTCCTTTCTAACCTTGTAAGTGGAAATTGTCCCCATAGGTGTTCTATGTGTTGTGTGTAATTGTTTGTGGGAGATACATGCGTACAAAGTGATGAGGGTCTGTACGTAGCGACTATGATTGTCATGTCGGGGTAGTTAGGCCCCACATCATGCTCTGTTTTCTACTCGTAATGAATTATATGTTATAAACTCTTGTTATATGTAATTTCATTTCTCTGAAGTTTATGGAAATTTAGCATAATATGAAAGAATTGTTTTACGGAAAAATAATAAGAAAGAAATTGTTTTTACTAAAAGTAATAGTGAAAGGAATTGTTTCGGGAAAGTAATATGAAAAGAAATGAATATAATGTGTGTATGTGACCGCTTCGCAATTTACTTTCCGCGAGCGATGTGGGATTTCCCCCACTCTTATGGGATCGGTCCGTACGCCACGACGGGATTAAAAGGTATTTGTATATATATGGGATCGGGTCGTACGCCACGGTGGATTTGAGAGGTATATATATATATATATATATACGTATAAGAGTCGGCACACGAGTCGCAGGTATGATTCGCGACCGTGGGGAGATTAATAATCGAGTCAGCACATGAGTCGCCGGTATGATTCGCGATCGTGGGGAGCTTTATGTTAAGTCGGTATAATCGAGTCAGCACACGAGTCGCAGGTATGATTCGCGATCGTGGGGAGCTTTACGACCATTTAGTATTTATATACTACCTTACGACTCCGGCCGGTTGTCTTACTCCTGTGTGCGCATGACTATTTGGTACTGTTTTCCTGATTTATGATTAGACGGATGTTTTGGGGAAAAGCGAGAGTGGGAGTTGTCATTGCTTTCAATATTTATTTTGAAACTCTATGTTTTCTTCATAATTGTTGTACACTGTTTACATGTCTACTGCTTTCCTTATATCATGTCTTATACTATTATTGTTGGACCTTAGTGAGTGTCAAGTCGATCTCTCGTCACTACTTCTTCGAGATTAGACGGGATACTCACTGGGTACATATATGTATATGTATTCATACTACACTTTCTGTGCATTTTGTTGCACAAGTACTTTTATAGTACAGTGATCGATTTGGGGACTTATACGGGCTGCATTCATCCAGAGGCGTTCCACAGCTGCCAGAGTCTCCCTTCCGTGTACTTACATTTTATATTTATTGCCTTTGTCCAATTTATTTTTTTGGAAAAGCGTTGTATAATTGTATAAATTCTTAGAAATTGTCCATGGACTTGTGTCACCGAGTTCTGGGGATGTGTTGGTATTTCTTTTATTATATTAAAGATGATTTCCTGTCGTATTTGATTTACGAGAAATTTAAATTACTTGGTTATAAAATGTAAGAAAGGAATTGTATTATATTAAAGATGATTTCCTGTCGTATTTGATTTACGAGAAATTTAAATTACTTGGTTATAAAATGTAAGAAAGGAATTGTATTATATTAAAGATGATGTCCGGCGCCATCACAACCCATAGGTTTTGGGTTGTGACAGACTGTGAGGAATGAGTGACCGTGAGGATGGAGTGAGTTGAAGGACTGAGTGATTGATACTCTGAGATTATGCATATGATTTCATCACAATTTTTGTACTTCAGTTGACATACATAAGTGATATGTAGATACCGTGATGTACCATATCTTGTTTCAATGTGAACTTGACATATCTTACATGTTTGAGCTTTAACTGTTAAATTTGGAAGCATGTCTACCTTTTTATACCTGTGAAGCCCGTCACTGCTTTCCGTCCAATAGTTAGACTTGTTACTTACTCAGTTGGTTGTACTCACGCTACAGGCTGCACTTCGTGTGCGGATCCAGATGTTTCCAGACACGGTGGTTGTTGATTCTCAGAGTTTACAACCATTCGGAGATTATCAAGGTAACTTCCCTGGCGTCCGCACACCTTGACTCTCCTCCCTTATCCCTCAGTTTAACTTGTTCAATTTCAGTTTATTAGACAGTATTTCAGACTTTGTATTTGTATAGATGCTCATGTACTAAGTGACACTCCGATTTTGAAAAACTGCTATATCGAGTTGTGAGATTTTTTATAAGTTTTTCTTTGAGATTTTACTTATTTAAACCTATTTAAGTATATTTTAAATTGAAAGTATTGGAAATATATGAGTTTTCGGCTTTCCTAGTATCATGATAGGCGTCATCACGATAGGTAGAGTTTTGGGTTGTTACAGTTAGCTTCTCCATTCGTTCGGTACTGTCTCAGCATGTTGAGTACTCGACTCTTTTTCGAGGTTCAGCATTTCTGCAAGCAGCTTCATTAGTCGGCTTTGAGGTTTTATTTCTGTTGTCAGTTAATTCTTTTCGATATAGTGGTTCACTAATCTTGGGTTGATTTTTGTTGATATCTTCATCACCTACAATGACTCCTTTCTCGACCATAGATTTATTATCATAAAAAAATAACATGAACTAATTCTTCTAGACACAAGGTACGCTTATTATAGACTCTAAATGATCAACTGTTATTAGAATAATTGAGAAATCGTGGCTGTGAAAGGGTATAGCAATGACTCTTCATCACCTACAATGACTCCTTTCTCGACCATAGGGTTATTATCATAAACAATAACATGAATTGATTCATCTACACACAATGTACGCTTATTATAGACTCTATAGGATCTACTGTTATTAGATAACTGAGAAATAAACCTTCATCACTTTTTGGATCAAATATACCAAGATTGTACTTACAATTATTATGGACAAAGCATTTGCTTCCATAGGGGTTAAAGTAGCCAATGTTTGGTCTCTTGCCTTTCCATAGTTCATATGGAGTCTTCTTTAGAATGGGTCGAATCAGACATCTATTCAGTATATGACAAGTTGTGCTGACTGCTTCTGCCCAGAAAAGATTTTGTAGAGAATGCTCTAGGCACTGAAAAATCGTGAGTATATCCTTGTTCGTTGAAAATTCTTCAAATTCTTCTCCATGATTGCTTTGAATGGTTGAGATAAGGTACCCTTTTTCTCTTTCTATCTTCTTGCAGAAAAACTCAAAGTTCTTTAGAGATTCATCTTTGTGAGTCAGAAATATTACCCATGTAAAAAATTTGTAGCCATCAACAATAACAAATGTATATCTTTTTCCTCTTATTCTAGTAGTTCTCGTAGGTCCAAATAAATCCATATGCATAACTGAAGAGGTTTGGTTGTGGATACAACATCTCTGGGTTTGAGGGATTTTTTTGCTTTTCCTTATTGACATGAATCACGCACATGATTTCTAGAATATTTAAGCTTAGGAAGACCAATAACTAGTTCATATTTGGACGATTTTTCAATCAAATGCATGCTAGCATGACCAAGCTTCTTGTGCCAAAGCCATGGATGGTTAGATATGGATGCTAGAGAGATATGACTATCCAGATTTTCGATGTAATCTAAGATGTAGATATTTCCATACCTTTTACTTGGATGAATGATTTTACCCGATTCGTCTTCAACAGAACAACCATTTTTCTTGCATTTCACTTCATATCTAGAGTCACATAGTTGATTGATGCTTGGCATATTGTAATTCAGTCTATCTACAAGATAAACTTCAGTAATATCACAGTTATTACTAAACAGAACTGTTCCGGTACCAATAATTTTGCCTTTCGAGTGATCACCAAACTTGACATTTCCTCATTTGATTTTGGTGACTTCTTTGAACATATTTTTGTCGCTTGTCATTTGACTGGAACACGCACTGTCGAGCGACCACTTTTCATTTTGACTTTTCATGTGGTGTTCCTACAAAGAAAGATTATTACCTTTATTTATGTACCAAAGCTTGCTCGGATACTTTTTAGTTAGTTTTATTAATAGTAGGGATATTTTTAGGCTTATCCATCCAGCAACAATTGAATTACCAAATCTACAAAAGAAATACTTATGACCAGTTTTATTGCAATAATGACAAATAATGATGGATTTTTCACCGGATCTACTAGTGGTGTCTTTGCTAGTAGTTTCATCTCCATTAGGCCTTTTTCTAGTTGACTTACAAGTCGCTTGGTTAGACCTGACAGAGTTGTGACGGGTAGATTTGCGCATGGCGTTAAGTTGCAATTACAATTCCTAAACTTCTTCTTGAGTAACATTGTTTTCAATTTCACATACTTCAAGTTTAAGTTCCCAGTCTTTCTTTTTCCTGTTTAACCTCTTTAATTCATTTAGACTTTTTTGAGACTCTTTTAGGAAAAGATCAAGAATATCTTTCTATATCGTCTGATACATCTCCATCGGTCCAACAACCTTAGTATTTGTTCATATCATTTTCCAGAATGGCCATCAAAAACAAGTTTGTTATTTCTTCATGTTCTGAGTTGTCTTTATCACTCCATTTTCCAATGAATTTCTTTTTGTTAAATCCTCTTGAGACTTTTTTTTTGAGATCCGGGCATTCAGCTAGTTCAAAAATATTTTCCATTGTTCTTGTCTTGTTCATTGTATTGTCTAGTTCTTCTCGATGACATTCATCCCCTTTTAGTGATTCTATATCATGTCATCAATCCATTCATATTTCTCGAGACCAAGGAAATTTCGTATTCCAATGCCTATTCATCATCATCATCATCATTGTCTTTCTCAGATCCTTCAGTCGTGGTTTTAAAAGCAACTGCTTTTTTTTTCCTGACCATGTTTTTAGGTGTGTTTTCTCAATGGCTATAAAGTCTCCACGCAGTTCATCATATGATAATTTGTCCATGTCTTGAGATTCGAGTGAAACTACTTTTGTCTGCTATGTGGTGGGCAAAATTCTTAGAATTTTTCGAACGGTAAGTTTTCAAATCCTTGTATTTAAAAATCAGTAAAACATACATGTCCTCCCTTATTGCTCCTTGTTGCGGCATGCAACCTGCCCCCGCCTGTCCAACCTTATTGCTTCTCCCTATATGTTGATACCCATTTTTTCCTCAAATTATTATATATTTGTATATATACTTTCAAAATCAGATTTTTATAACAATTGGTATTTTTCTATAATTTTCCCACATTTTATTAATTTATTCTAATTTATCCAGTACTTTTCATCTCTAATAATTAATCATAAATTGCAGTACAAATGATTTTAAAATGATGAACTGAATTAATATATCATTTATGGTCCTACTAAGACCAAATTATTTCACAATTAGCCGAAGCTATAATTGCAATAACTTTGCAATTATAATCTAATTATATATTTTGTGCTATTTTACTCAATAATTAGTCATTTGTATTTTTAAATACTAATTAGTCATTTTAATTTAATCTATTAAGCATCAATTTTATTTTTTTTATAATTATTAGCCATTTTTATAAATTATTTATCTATTTTTATTGGTATTTAACAATTAACCACTTTTAATTTTAATTCTAGCCTAATTAACCCGGACCCCTAACCCAATAAACTAGCCCAATTACCCAGCTCAGTCCTCATAAATTACTCGGCCCAAACCCCTCATTCGATCTAAGTCGTTGATTAATTCAAATCAACGGCCCAGATTAATCCTTACCATATTAACTCCTGAATGACTACCCCCCCCCCCCCCCCAATTTCATTTTCCCCTTCACTCGTAACACTCAACCGTCTCTCTCTTTGAATCCACTAAACTCTCTCAAGAACCTTTGTCTCCTGAGCTCTGTCTCTCCCCTCTCTGGCCACCTCCTCGTCGGAAACCATGAAGTTTCCATTTCTCATCGACCTTATGGCTCCATCTTTCACACTTGTATCACCAGTGGAGGATCTCAAGCGACCCTGAGGCGGTTCACTCCCATCTCTGGTATCATGCCATATTTTTCGGCCACCTATGGCCGCTCGAGTAAGATCTTTACACTTTCCGGCCTAAGGCCGGGAATATCTTGGCTTTTCTTCTCCTTCTCTGGGTTTTCTCTGGAAGCCCTAGTTTTAAATCTTCTTATCTTTTTAGATTCATGACGGATCTATGTGTCTTTTAAGGTTCTCACATGTTTTCCTCAAAATATTTCTTTGATTTCAAACGATTTTCTCATTTTCCATACTAGGGCTTCAAAACCCTTTTGCAAAACGATTTCTTTCTAATTTTAGCAATTACTTGTGATTTTTAGCATGTTTAAACATCACCTAAGTCTTTTATTTGTTCGATTCATTTTGTTTAGAAACCCTAATACTTCTGGGTTCGATTTGAAAGTTTGAATCTGTTTGCAATGTTGTTTGTGTGTCTTATGAACTTTTTGGACTCTCATGAATGTCATATATGTTCTATGCTTCTTGCTTCGATTTGTTGCTAAGGTTTCTGAATCTCTATTGTTCCTCTACTACTTGCTTAGAGTTTCTCTGATTTTGTGCTATTTATTGTTTAACATTCTTGATTATTTGTTGTATCGATTTTTTTACATAATACTCTCTACTTATTCTATCGATTTCCCTCAGAGCTGTGATATCTTTTCTCAAAGCTGTGATTCTTGTTTATTTTCCTTAGAGATCTTTACTGATATTGAATTACTTTCTTAATTGTGTGATACTTTCCTTAGTTAGCGCTGATTCCCTCTGATTTTCAATCTCACTCGTGATTCTTTGAACTAATTTTCAGAATTAAAATTGTACTCTACCTTATTTATGTGCACAAATATGCTGTTAATTATTTAACATGTACTTTCCTTACTTGAAAATATTCTGTATTTAGTCTTAATTGCATGTCATATACTTTACTACTCCTATTAGGGTGAAAATCAGCTTTACAGTTGATTCTTTTCCTTATTTAACCCTGATTGTGCCCATTTGAACTATGACTCCCTAATTAAAGGGAGTCCAAGTCTTTGATTGATTCTGATTTGGTATTCTTTCTATAACTATGTTAAATTAATACTCCTTACCTTATTTCTCTACTCGTTTTCAAAACTATAAATACTCTACTCTCTCTTTAGCATAAAACACGAACATATACACTGTTCTAACCTCTCTCCTACACACACACACACATACTCTCTTTCTTCTCTTGTTGTTTACTTGCAACTCAGTCAGCTGAAAGCCAAGACTGAGTGATTTTACTGCTTTATTGCTCTACTTCCCTACTGTTCTATTGCTCTACTACTGCTCTACTTCTCTTCCCTTTACTGCTCTTCACTCTGCACTCATTCTTTCACTCAACTGGTATATTTTCAGTTTAAGTTTACAACATCCGAAATAATATGTTTCTGTTTGTACTACACTTCCTTTTATTTCTCTTATGCTTCTACTTGTGGTTCTGTTGTTTACCTTGCAATTAGCATGTCTATTTTGTCTATGTGATCTCCCTTTCACCTCTAGTTCAGCATGTCTATTGCTTTCTTACATGTTTCACTACGATTCTGGCTTACCCCTAATTCCTAACACTACAAGCATGTATTTATGACACTTAGTTACTATGTAATCCTGAGCCTTTCCCCTAAACCCAATGTGTAACTCTGTTTAGCACCCCTCAATCTAATGTTGTTAAGTTTCTGGCATGAACATCTCTTCTATTGTTTTTTTAAGTTCTGTAGTACTTCTCTGGTGTTAACTTGTGTGCAAATATGCTTTCACATATGAACTACTTGTCCCCAATCCCTTTTCCCTGTTTATATTTGTTTCCTGAACTATGTATGGTTTTTTTTAGTTGCTGATTGTCATGTTTCTTTTCCTCCTCAAAATGGTTTTCATAAAATCAAACTCTTATGTTGTTCTCCAAATCCTATTTCAAAGCAATTATTTCAGAAAACTGTTTCCAACTCAACTCTTTTAAAACTATGTCAAGCACTCTCACATATACTCTTAGAAGTCTAGGTTCTGCCCCTTTAATGTGTGACTGCTTAGGGACCCATATGAGCTCCCTCTGAACTCTGACACATTAGAGTTGGCTCTTCCACACTGCACTTACTCAGTTTGGTTATGAATCTGGGTGTGAGCACTTCCCGGGATCCCTTGAGATCCTTAGGGAACTTTGACACACCTGGATCATGTGAAAGGTTGTGAACCAATGGCACTTGAGACATTTTGGAGATTCTGGGCCTATCAGTAGGCTACCTATAGTATAATTTCTTCTTTTCTCATTTCAGTTATGTAATTTGTGCAAATGATTTGTAATAATTATTGTAAACAATTCTGGGGATGGATAGTGAAAAGGGATGGGTACTATGCATGCTAAAAAGGTAGAAATCATGCTCTAGGCTTTACTTTCTATCTGCGCAATAGAAATCCCGTGTAGGACTCATGTATTCAGTGCATGCATTAGAAATCATGCCCCCTTATATCCCCAGGTCTACTATTTCAGCATATGCATCCTTATATCACTTAGAACTGTCACGACCCAAAATCCTAACTCAGGTCGTGATGGCGCCCAACAGCGGGGTCAGGCAAGCCAACACTCAATTTACTAAGGGTTCTTTCTTATTTGATTAAACATTTCGACATATACCAAGTTTTAAAGTTCGAGACATAAATCAAGAAGGATAGTTAACTAGTTTTAACCAAAAACAGTCATAAGGAGGCGTGAGACAATATATATATAGTCCCATAATTCAGGATAACTAGCGCGTGTGTGCCAGGAACTAGTGTCACAAGTCCTAGGGGCATACTAACAGAATATACAAAAGATATAATAAACAGTCCCACTGTCTGAAAGAAATAGACGGAAAATAACAAAAGAAACTCCACGGTGATGCCGAGGATCGTTAGGAGAAGCAGCTCACTGTGAAGTCAGGTCCAGCTATGATCAGAATTGAGCTCCGGTCTGATAACCAGAAGCACCAGCCTCAGAACCTGTACAATTAAGTACAAAAGCGTAGCATGAGTACATAAATAAATATGTACCCAGTGAGTATCCTGTCTAATCTCGAAGAAGTAGTGACGAGAGGTCGACTTGACACTCACTAAGGTCCAACAATATAATTTAACGGAATATGATGAAAGCGGTAGTCATGTAAAGGTAGTAAGGCAGCAAATATTAAAGGCACTGAAATCCAAATAAATACTAGAAGTAAACAAATAATTACTGCTTCATTTCCCCCAAATATCTGCCAAATCAATATCCATGAAATCGTCAACACTTAATAATGCGCATACGGGATAAGGACAACCGGTCTGAGCCATAAAATAATCATATATGTGCACTACCGAGGGTCGAGCGGCCCGAACCATAAGTGCATCTTTCAATCTCGCCATGGCGTACGTCCCGCTCCCATGAGAGTGGGGGAAATAACACTCCGCTCGCGGAATGTAAATTGCGAAGCGGTCACATGCACACACAATATTCCTTTAACATTACTTTCCATAAACAATTCCTTCAAATTATCAATTTCCATAAATCTCAGGGAAACAATACTACATAAAATCATAAATTCAAGAAGCATATAATTCATTTCTAGGAAAAACACAAGGCATGATGTGGGCCTAACTACTCGGACATAAAAATAATAGACGCTACGTACGGACTCTCATCACTCGGTACGTACATAGACCCCACAAACATTAACACATAGCATCTAGATCACCTATGGGGACAATTCCCTCTTACAAGGTTAGAAAGGAGACTCACCTCGTGTCGAACCTACTCCCCGGGTCAAGAATGCGCCCGAAACTCCAAACTCGTCACCCAAGGACTCGAAACTAATCAAATGTTATGTAAATATATCAAATTATACTCAAAAGCATGGAATTCTCCTATTTACTTAGTCATTTCATCATTCTTGAAGAAATCCCAAAATTCATCCCCGGGCCCGCACGCTCGGATTTTGAAAATTCTCGAAGGAAACACTCACCCATAGCCTAAGGAACGTTTATACATGATTTTTACTTGATTTCATGGCTAATCGACAGGTAATTCCCTAAATTCTTGGAAGCCCTAGGTTACTACCCAATTCCTTGATTTTCACTAATTAGGTAGTTAATTTAACTAGGAATTCATGTATTAAACTAACATTAGGGTAGAATTTACTTACCTTTCAGTAGCTAGGTCGTGAGGCAGTTTTCCCAAGCTCTCAAGGTCTCTAATGGTGGAAGAAATGGAGAAAAATGAACATTTCCCGTGTTTTAAAAGAACACACTGCCTACAGTGGTTTCGCACCTGCGGCTCAAGGACCGCACCTGCGGTCTCGCACCTGCGGAAATGGGACAAGGGGGCATGGGCTCGCACCTGCGATCAGGAGTCCGCACCAGCGGCTCCGCACCTGCGAGGGATGGGAAGCCCACTCGGGGATCGCACCTGCGAGGCTAGGACCGCAGGAGCGGTCTCGCACCTGCGACTAGGAAGCCACACCTGCGGTCACACCAGATCAGGTGCACCAGCAACTGTTGCAACTGGTTTTTGGCCTCGTTTGGTGCCCGAGAGGCACCTGGGCCCACCCGAGCACCCGTCCAAATATACCAACCAGTCCCAAATCATAATACAAACTCGCTCGAGACTTCGGAACACTCAAAACAATGCTAAAACTCAAAATCACACCTCGAAACCCCTAAAGATCAAACTTAAGAACTTCAAGTTCTTGAATTCGGTATCAATGCGCCAAACCGACCTATAATACTAGGAATGAAACCAAATTCTGCGAGCAAGTCATAAATGACAAAACGGAACTATTCCTGATCTCGGAATTCCGTTCGGACTTTGATAACACAAAAAACGTTCCAAACCAAATTTTAAACTTAAGGAAACTCTTATTTCGATATTGGGCGCTGAAATGCTCCCGGGTCATCCAAAACCTATTCCGAACATACGCCCAAGTCCGAAATCATCATACGAAGTTACCGGAACCGTGAGGTCGTTTACTCAAAATGTTGATCGAAGTCAAACTTGGCCAAAAAGGCCAACCTTAAGGAACTAAGTGTTCCTATACCACTCTGAACACTTCCGAATCCCGAACCACCCGTCCCCGAAAGTCATAAATCACAATAAGCCGCTATGGGAAGTTTCATTTAGGGGAACGGGGTCCGATAACGCAAAACGACCGGTCCGGTCGTTACAAGAACAATTTTGTGCTAAAATATGCTAACAACTAGTACTTTACCATTATGTTATGCACTACCATGTACACTTAGAGATCCTTCCTTAGGATAAAAACAATGCTAATAAGCAGATCATTTTCACATGTCCACCCTTATCACTCTTGTTGCGGCGTGCAACCCGCTCCCACCAGACAATCACATCTCTTTATTTATATTTATAAAAAAAAGATTTTCACAATTTAAGTCAAAGCCTTTCACAATCTTTATGTCTCAACAATTGTAAACAGAACAAGTTTCACTTTAAATAACAGTAAGAGTAGAATATGAAATAATGAAAATAAAACAATGAGTGTTCCAGCCTTTATTTTATAAACAATAAAACATGAATATTCTCCCTTATTGCTCCTTGTTGCGGCGTGCAATCCGATCCCACATGTCCACCCTTATTGCTCTTCCCTATATATATATATATATATATATATATATATATATATATATATATATATATCACCCTTATTTCTCCTGTTGCGGCGTGCAACCCGATCACACCTATCCACCCTAATTACTCCTTGTTGCGGCGTGCAACCCGCTCCCACTAGACAAATCACATTTTATCTCTTTATTTATAATAAAGTTTCATCAATCAGATTCCAAGCCTTTCGCAATACTTAAATCTCAATTATGATAAACAGGAAACTGTACTATTCAAAAACTTCAAAAATTATCAGTACACAGCGAAACCAACCGAAATGTATAATGTAACACTAAAATCCATCTCAACCAAATGTACCACAATGTTACTAAGTAACAAGTAACACTTTCAAAATACTTGAAACAATATTTAACAACAAGTTGATGAACCAAGTAGACATGAAGGCATCAATAATCATAAAACAATTAAACTAGGGATCAATTAAATTGGAAACAGGGAAGGGATCAGGTTCAACAAGTAATTTGGTGGTGCATAGATACTCGTCACCTCACCTATACACCACACACATGAAAATTCACATAGCATTTAATTTGGGGATTCCTATCCCTCAAGTCAAGGTTAAACCAAGCGCTTACCTCAATTTCACAAGCAAATCACTGCTCTAGCACAACCTTTCCTTTACAATTTGCATCTATTCCACTCGAATCTAATCACAATTTGTTCAATGTTATCAATCATAGCCTAAAGGAATTATCTTTATTGAAAATAATGGCTTTCCTAAGTTTTCCGATTCAAATTCAAAAATTGACCTGGACCCACTTGGTTTAAACTTGAGGCTCGGACCAAAACCCGTTTACCTATTATCCCCCGAGCCCGGATATACAATTGGTATTGGAATCCGACCTCAATTCGAGGTCCAATTCCCCAAATTTTGAAATTCCTAAGTTCTACCCAAAAACTCAATTTTTACCATGAAAACTATAGATTTTTTGTAGTAATCTTGTTAAAAGTTGTTAGGAATTGACAGAAACTAGTTAGACATCACTTACCAATGATTTGGAGAAGTTTGGGTCTTTGAAAAATCGCATATGGAGGTTTAGAGTTTGAGAAAATTGAAAAATGGGTGAAACTCCCGTTTAAAATCTCACTTGACAGGTTGCAGATGTCGCATTTGCGACTCAGGGTTCGCATTTGCGACCCTCGCAAAAGCGAAGAAACACTTCGCAATTGCAAAAAAGGAACGGCTGGGAAAAAGTTCGCATTTGCGAACTGGGGACACCAGAAACCAGCACTGTTTTTTCGACACGAAAATGAGTACAACTTCCTCATACGATATCCAAATTCGATGATTCTTTTTCCTATGGCTCTGTTATTACGATACAGATCTAATGGTTCAATAAAACTGAATTTGAAGCTCATTTGCTTAATGTGGTATCATTTATGCTTGAAAAAACGACGATGAAGCATAAAAAACAAGCACAACATAGCTTAAACTTATCTGAAACTCGCCCAAGCCCTTGATGCTCCAAAACAAACACGCACACAAGTCTAAAAACATCATACCGACTTGCTCATGCGATTAAATCATCAAAATAACATCGAAAACTACGAATTTAACCTCAAAACTTATGATTTTCTAAAAAACACTCAAATTTTCTAACTTTTCAACCGGACGTCAAAATCACGTCAACTCAATTCTGATTCTCACCAAATTTCACATATAGGACTTAAATATCCTAACAAACTTGTATCGGGATCCGAAACTAAAATACGGGCCTGATACCAAGTAGTTCAAATATTAATTCATTTCTTTATTTCCTTTAAAAATCAGCACAATAATTTTCTTCAAAAATTATTTTCTAAGGATAGCGACCTTGGAATTCAATTCCGGGCATACGTCCAAGTCCCATATTATACTGTGGACCTCCCGGGATCGTCGAAACACAGATCCGGGTCTGTTTACCAAAAATGTTGACCAAAGTCAACTAAAACTAAATTTTAACTCTAGAAATTACTATTTCTCATATTTTCACATAAAAGCTTTTCGATTTCATGCCTGAACTGCGCACGCAAATCAAGGTAATTAAAATTAGTCTTTTTAAGGCTAATGAGCCCAAAATAGTGTCTTAATTCATAAGATGGCCCTTTGGGTCATCACAATTACTAAGTATCACATCTGATTGGAATATTTTTTAAGCGGTCATGGACTCTTTCATTGACCTTATGAGTGAACAAGTTGACCCAAATATCAAATTACCTAGTGTTTTCTATAAGGCAAAGAAATTGGTTTCTAAGTTAGGACTTTCGTCGATGAGAATTGATTGTTGTAAATATGGTCTCATGTTATATTATAATAATGCTGCAAATTTAGAAAGTTGTAAATTCTGTGAAAAACTTCATTTCAAGAGGCTTTCCAGCGGGAATATGGTTGTTGTAAAGGCGATGCATTATTTTCCTCTTATAGCTAGGTTAAAGAGGTTATATGTGTTGATGAGTTCTGTTCCTCATTGTTAGTTTTAAAGTATTAATTGGATATTTGGTTGGATTTGTGGTGAATTAGGGTTTTTTTGTGGTGAATTGGGGGATATTTGATGTGAATTAGGGGTATTGGTATGTTGTTTTTATTTGGAGGGTGGTGTAGCTACCAAAACAGACATTTTCTACTAAAATAAATCCCAGAAAACCGACCGACCTTGGTCGGTAACTAATTAAAAAATTGAAATTGTAAAATAGTGACTAATGTTGGTCAGCTACTGCACATTGAATTCCCATAAAATCAACACTACCGACCAACTTTGGTCGGTAAGTTGGCTGCCATGTCCAGATTACCGAACAACATCGGCGTCACGACCCAAAATCCATAAGGTCGTGATGGCGCCGGACACTAATGCCAGGCAAGCCAATCATTAATTAGTTGAATTAAATTCATGTTTTAACATTTTGAAATCGTTACTTTCATTTCATTACATAATAATAATCGATAAAAAAAAGTTGCTAAGTAAATAAATGTAACGACCCAGCCAGTCGTTTTGTGTGTTGGGACTCCGTTCCCGTAAATGAATCTTTCCATAGCGGCTACTCGTGCCTTATGATTTGTGGGGGCAGGTAGTTCGAGGATCAGAAGTGATTTGTCCAGTTCAGGAACACTTGGTTCCTGAAGGCTAGCCTATTTGGCTAATTTTGGTTCCGAGCAGCATTTTGAGCAAACATCCTCGGAATCGAGTACTGACAACTCCAGCAGCTCCGGATGATGATTTCGGACTTGAGCGTATATTCGCCTCGGGTTTCTGATGACCCGGGAGTATTTCGGCACCTGAATTGGAATTCAGGATTTCATAAGATTTAGAATTCAGCCTGGAATTGGACCTCATGATATCATGGTCCGAATGGAATTCTGGAACTGGAAATAGTTCCGTATAGTCATTTATGACTTGTCCGCAAAATTTGGGGTCATTCCGAGCAGTATAGACCCGTTCGGCGTATTGGTGAGCCATTGGAATTTTCTTGAAATCTTAAGTTTGGAACTAAGGGGTTTTAGAGAGTGATTCCTAGTTTGGATGATGTTTTTAGTGTTCTGGGAGCTAGAGCGAGTCCATCATGTGATTTGGGATTGGTTGGTGTAATTAGTTGAGGGCTCAGGTGGGCCCAGGGGTCTCCCGAACCCCAATCGGGGTCAAAAACCAGCAATTCCACAGTTGGTGTGGCTACTTCTGGTGTGATCGTACTTGCGGTCCATGAGCCGCAGACGCTAGGCTCGCACCAGCGGAAAATAAATCGCAGGCGTGGCTCCAGCCGCAGGAGCGTCCTTCCTCTCGCAGGTGCGGCTTCTTCCGCAGGAGCGGCCTTTCTTCCGCAGGAGCGGACCAGGCTCTGCAGGCGCGACCTCCCCCAGGGCCCAGGCCCATCACAGGCGCGACCCTTTTTCCGCAGGTGCGAGTCCGCACTTGCGAACCAAGGGCCGCAGGGTCGGCTGCTGGGCAGTTCTAATAAAAAGCCCCATTTCGTTATTTTCTTCCCAAACTCGATTTTCCTCCATTGTTGAGACCCCCAAGAGCTCCACAACAGTGTTAGCGAGTGGTTAACTCAGGTAATTGATTCTCTTGCTTTCCTCATGTTTATAACTTCAATTCTTGAAGAATTCCACTTCCATAATTCATAAAAATTCATAAGAAAGTTTGGTGAAAATAGAGGGTTTTTGAGAAAATTGAATTTCTGATTTTTGGGCTATTATAGGATGATTAATTTAGTTAATCTTGATCCTTAGGCGACTTATAGCGCATATCTTCAAGAATTGTAATTTTTCGGACGCCGAGGCTCGGAGTTGAATATTCCAAGTACGTTAAGAATGTGTTTTAAGGGGAATCATTGATAAATCCTCCTCGGNCAGGTGAGTCTCCTTTCCAAACTTTGTAAGGGGGAAACGTCCCCTAGGCTCCTTGTTGCTAATTGTGATTGTTGAGGGGGATGTGTACGTACCACGTGACGAGAGTCCGTACATGGCATCTATACTGTATGTTGGGTAGCCATAGGACCCACGAGCATGTTCTAGAAATTTTTTGATATTATCTGATGCTTTGTACAAGTTATTTGCCAATATATGATGAAATGGAGCTATCATAGCTTTGAGTTAAATGTACATATTATTCATATAAGAATTATGAATTTCATCAATTGATTAA